>APFE031110585.1:183430-209590 GCA_000404065.3 Pinus taeda
CCGGTTAACATCAAGCCATACCGATATCCACATCACCAAAAAACAGAAATCGAGAAATTAATCCAAGACCTCTTAAGGTGTGGAATCATCTCGAAAAGTAAAAGTCCTTACGTTGCTCCAGTGGTGTTGGTAAGGAAGAAAGATGGGTCATTCAGGCTATGTATTGACTATAGGGGATTAAACAAAATAACAATTAAAAACAAGTTTCCAATCCCCTATATCGACGAAATGTTGGATGAGCTACATGGCGCAAGGTATTTCTCAAAATTGGACCTAAGATCAGGTTACTATCAAATTAGAATAAGATTAGAAGACATACCAAAAACCGCATTTCGAACACATGAAGGTCATTATGAATTTAAAGTAATGCCGTTTGGATTAACCAATGCTCCAGCAACGTTTCAAGCAACTGAATGAATTATTTCGCCCACATCTCAGGAAGTTTGTATTAGTATTCTTTGACGATATTCTAATTTACAGTAAAACCTGGAAGGAGCACTTGCAACATTTGGATAAAGTTCTTACACTACTTAAAGAACATCAATTTTACGCAAAAAAATCCAAATGCACCTTCGGAAAGGAAGAAGTAGAATACCTTGGACACATTATATCCCACGAAGGTGTAAAGGTGGACCCTAACAAAATCAAAGCTATAAAAGAATGGACCAAACCTGTTAATATATCCAAGTTAAGAGGGTTCTTAGGGTTGACAGGATATTACCGAAGGTTTATTAAAAACTATGCACATATAACTGCACCTCTAACAAATCTTTTAAAGAAGAATTCGTTTCTATGGGATGAGGAAGCAGGAAGGTGTTTTGAAAAATTAAAAGAAATTATGTCTAATGCTCCTGTATTAGCAACACCAGATTTTTCTAAACCATTTATAATTGAGTGTGATGCTTCTGGATTCGGTATAGGTGCAGTACTAATGCAACAAGGACATCCCATAGCTTTTGAAAGTAGGAAGCTCAATAAAAGAGAGCGCCTCAAATCCACATACAACAAAGAAAAGCTCGCTATCATGCACGCACTAGCTAAGTGGAGGCAATATCTGTTGGGAAGTAAGTTTTCTATTCGAACAGACCATAACAGTCTCCAACATCTCCTTCAACAAAAAACGCTTTCCGAAGAACAACAAAAATGGATTGAAAAAATTGCCGCTTTTGATTTGGAAATACTACATAAAAGAGGTAAAGACAATGTAGTAGCCGATGCCTTATCCAGGAAAGATGAAGAACCAACACTACTTGCAATGTCGGTTGTTGTTCCTGAGTGGCTTAACGAAATTCGATGTGAGTATGCCAAGGATCCAGAAGTAACAACAATAATCAATAACCTTCCCAATAACTCAAAATTTGAGTGGAAGAATGATATCCTATGGTATAAGGGAAGAATATATCTAAGTACAAATTCCAAGTTTAAGTTTAAGGTACTCAAGGAATTACATGACTCACCGTCAGCTGACACGTAGATTCTTTAAGACTTACTACAATGCACGTCAATCCTGTCTTTTGGAAGGGAAGATAGTGAAATTCAGAAGTAGTAGCAGAGTGTGAACACATTCAAAAGGAATAAAAGGCGAAAATATTAGACACAGGAATTACTTCCAACCCCTTAAACATTCCAAATCAAAGTGGGAAGAAATCTCAATGGACTTTATCGAAGGATTACCAGTATCTGAAGGCAAGGACAAGATTTTTGTAGTAGTCGAAAGACTCACCAAATATGCTCACTTTATGGCAATAAAGAAGTCATACTCAGCAAAAGAAATCGCTGAAATATTTTGCAAAAATATACATAAGTTGCACGGTTTTCCAAAAGTCATTGTAAGTGATAGAGATGCCAAGTTCAATGGTAATTTCTGGAAGGAATTGTTCAACCATGTAGGAACTTACTTAAATATGAGTTCCGCTTATCACCCGCAAACAGATGGCCAAACAGAAGTTGTCAATAAATGTTTGGAGGCCTACCTACGTTGCTACGCTACAAAAAAACAAAATAAATGGGCTCAATGGTTACACCTTGCTGAATGGTGGTATAACTCCACCTATCATACATCAGCAAAAATGACGCCATTTCAAGCCCTATATGGGTACGCCTCAAACCCCTTCGCCTCAATCACTCAAACAAACAACACACTGTACTTGAGCTCTGGTTCCCACAGTACATCTTGAACTCGTAACAACCCACCTAACTCCATCTTGAATGGCACAACACAAATCCTCTGGCAGTTTTCTGACTCTTATCACCAACCTCCATGTGCAATTTCGAGTCCCATTTAATTAGACTCAAAAAATTCTCGCAAACCTGTCATATGCTTCGGCACTCCACTATCCATGTACCATGCACCCTCGTCAATGGTACCCTCACAGAAATGAGAAACCAGAGCAAAGTCTTCCTCCAGTCTTATAGAGAAGTCATCCAGCTCATCTGAAGATGTAGCAACCATTGTTATTTCCTTCTTCTTCTCAGTGTCTCCCTTCTTTCCCCACGGACACTTGCTCACATAATGATCATACTCGCCACATGTATAACACTTCAGCTTGCTCAAGTCCTTTTTCACTTTCCCCTTCATCTTTCCTGCAAGATCCATATCTTCAGTAGACTTCTTCTTCTTACGAAGATCCTTGTCTCGTAGTTCTTCTTGGATGAAGTTGTCCCATAACCTATTCCAATATGGCAGCTTATTTCAAGGAACTATCCCTTTGATAAATGGCTTCCATCCCTCGAGAAGCCCTTCAAAGTAGTCCTCACTAGCTCTGACTCTGGAATTTTATCTCCAATGGCAACTAGCTCATCACAGATTTAAGAAAGTCTCGTCAAATACAAAGCCACACCTTCGCTATTCAACATCTTGGTGCTCTTCAACTTCTCTCTCAATACCAACAATCAGTTCTCGTTCTTATTCTAGAACAAGTCCTAAAGAGACTTCCACATCTCTCGTGCAATGTTCTTCCCAGTTAGATGAGGTATCAAGTGATCTTTGACACCATCTAGGATGATGAGCTTAGCCTTCGCATCCAATTCTTCATATACTTCCAACTCCTTAGGGTTTGTTGGTTTTAGAATCTCCTTGTCGGCAAATTCCCATATCCTATTCACCAACAAGACTAGCTTGATCCTTTCCTTCCAAGGACTATAGTTTCACAAGCCATCCAATCTATCCCCATACCCCAGACTAGTGACCAACTTCAACATGTTGCTAGTCCTTCAACAACAAGGAAACTAACTCCCTTTTGAGTTGTTCGTTGTGCACACTCTGATTCAGTTGTCCCTTCAAAGTAGCTTTGATACCGTGTTGATTTTTCCTAATACTTCAAGATCAATGCCATGTCTAAAACACAATCACAAACACACTAAAATACACACAACTCCACGCACTTTGCACAACGAAAATGTAACAGCAATGAACCGATAAAGTACACAAGAATTTGCATACCGAAAACTTGTTCATATTACAAATTTAATACAACAATCTGTAATGTTCCTAAGTAGGAATACAAGTGATATACAAGCATACAATCAGTTCAACAAACAGAAAAACGAAATAGACACTAAGCACCCATGGAAATGTTGGAAATAAGGAACTACTGAGCCATTTTATTACTTTTTCAAGAGCAAAATACAATAGTAAATAGAATGGTGCACCTAGGCTTGTCTCAATGGACAAGCGTGACCAAACCCAGGTGAGCAATAGCTGAATTGAAGGCTATTACAACTGCTGCACCAAATTGCACTGCACCACCCTAGAAAACTGCTCTCTTTGCTGACTTCGAAGGCCTGGAATCCCTACTTCTCGAGCTCAAAAAATTATGAGATTCGAGCTCCTGACTCCTTGGCCTAAACCCAAAAAAACCCACAAAGGAATTTGGCTGGTTCAGACTTTTGAAATTTGACCCTCAAGGATTCCAACTTCAGCTGCAACTGCAAAACTCGGCCTGCTTGATTCTAACTATAAAACCTCTTGGAAAGTGTCCAAAAATGCGGGGATGATCCCTCCTATAGATCTCCTAACTTCCCGGTTGAGTTTCCGAGTTGTAGCTCTTGCCCTCAAGACCCACAAAATTGTTGAACTGGACTTCTACGTTGTCTCCCAGGCCTGGAATTCAACCTCTACGCTGTCTCCCGAGCTTGGAATTCGAACTGCTGAGTTGTTGGCTTCTTTGGCTCCAAAACTCTCACTGAATGTTGGCCTAATGTTGTCCTTCAGATTCCTTGACCCCTCTGGCAAGTGGTTGATCTAATGTGGCTCAATCTCCCTCTGCGTATTCTCCCAGTGGCCCAGAAATATGCATTTATTGAGTGTAGTTGAGTGATGGTGTTGTAGAAACTCCCTGGATCTCCTAAAAGTGCTTGTGGAACTGCCTTCCTAGGGTGGGCACTTGAAGTCCCCCGAAGGTAAGGTTGAATCTCCCACTTGAGAGATTCATGGTTGAACAACCAATTGACTCAGCTAAGAAGCTAAGCAAACAGTCAAGTATTCGATATGCAAGGTGAATGAATGATCCAAATAAAATCCTCCTCCTCCTTTTGTCTTCATGGTCCTTCCTTGCCTCATGTGGGCCCTTCCAATCAACATTTCGAATTCCCTCCAAGCCATTCGAATGGCCTAGTTTGAATTCCCACGTGGTTGGCCCCCACCTTCCACTAGCAATCAAATTAATCCGAAATTTCTCCTAATTCCCTCAGTCGAAACTGTTGGGTCCTTTTTCTTAGCCAAAAATGTGCAAATATGTGTAGAGATCAGTGTTGCGGGGGAGCAGCCCCCCCTCCCTCGTTCCCGCTCCCAATCCGCGCTCCGGGCAGGAGCGACTTGGGAGCGCGCTCCCGAAAAAATAAAAATAAAAATAAAAGAATCGCTCCCTGCCTATTACCGGACCGATTTGGGGAGCGTCACTCCTGTCGCTCAGAGAGTGATTTTTATAGCCCAGGACAGTCAGGGAGCAATCGCTCCCGACCTCTCCCGGGCTATAAAAAACGCTCCTAGCAGTGTGAACGACGCCCAAAAAATTGCGCAGGAAAATTAAAAAATTAAAAAAAGGTGCCCGTTGGGAAAAAAAGGGAGGGAAGGGAGAAAAGGGAGGGAGGGAAGGAATATAAATAAACCCTCCCTCCAATGAATTTTATTATTTTAGAAATTGTGTGAGTGAGACTGAGAGTGAGAGCAAGAGAGGGTAAGAGAAAGTGAGGAGAAAGAGAGAGTGAGGGGCAAGAGAGAGCAAGTGAGAGTGACAGCAAGGAGCAAGGAACAAGGAGAGAGCAAGTGCCAAGGAGCAAGGGGAGATTGGAGGCCAAAGAAGTAGGCTCTATTCTAGCAATTTTTTTTAATGTTAATTACTAAATAAATAAATACAATTTTTTCTCTCATTCCCATTCCCATTCCCATTCCATTTTTTTGCAGATTCAAACATCATGGTTATATTTCTTGGCATTTTCTTCTTCTTGGTTCCTTTTTTGGTTATTATGGTGTTGGAGAGTAGAAAAAGGAGGGTTGAAAATGAAGAAGGGGATGAAGAAATGGGTCATAGTGGATTTGACGAAAACCTCGGAGAGGAGTTGGAGGAGAGTGAACATGAGTCTCAAAAAAATAAACAAGACCAAAACCCATTGTGGAAATATGTTAATAGGCCTGAAACAGGGAAAGGGGATGGAACCACTAAATTTCATTGCCCCCATTACAACAATAATTACACAGGTTCATACACCCGTGCCAGAAAGCACCTCCGCAGGAAAAGGCCATTGGATGGAGATAAACAAATAGGAATCAAAACCTGTACAGGTGTGTCAGCAGCAGATAGAGCCAAATACATTAGGGAAGAGCAGGAAGCCCAATACAAATCTAAAAAATCAAAGGGTTTCTTTGAACCAAGCTCATAATCACATGCACAAAGAACTCCTTCAACATCCTCCCAAGGCAGTGGATATGGAGGCACAGGATCACCAAGTTTAAGGCGTAGAGGCATATCATATTTCCTTGATGAAGGGAATAGGAATGATGTGGATTGAAAAGTTTACAGGTTTCTCTATGCATGTGGGATACCATTCAATGTTCTTTGCTCACCTTATTGGCATGAAATGGTTTCTGCCATAAATGATTCCCCTAAAGGATACAAGAGCCCTGGGTATGACAAGGCTAGAACCGTTGGACTTGATTATGAAAAAGCAAAAATATCACATTCTTTGAGTAGAATGACAAGTTCTCGGACTGACCATGGTGTGTCCACTATATCTAATGAATGGATAAATGTAAAAGGCAAGCCATTGATAAGTGTTCTTGTTGCATCTGTTAGCGGTGCCATCTTTCTTTCAGCATATGATTACTCAGACAAGTTCAAGACCGGCATCAACATTGCAGAACCATTACTTGAAACAATTGACTGTATTGGGCCATACAATGTCATCCAAGTCATCACTGATAATGCTCCTAATTGTAAGGCAACGAGAGCAATTATTGAGGATAAATACCCCAACATATTTTGGTTTGATTGTTTGGTTCACACAATGAACCTTTTGATGCATGATATTGTTAAGAACAAAAACGAACAATACAAATGGATTGGTGATTTGTACAAGAGAGGCACAGAAATGATAAAATCTAATACAAATCATAGCAATACCCATGGCCTTTTCCACAGCCACTAAAGATTGGATTTGTTGAAGATTGTGAGGACTAGATTTGGTAGTATTACCTCTCCTTCAGGTGCCTTTTGAAGGTAAGAGAGTCATTGGCTAGCATGGTATCAAGTCCACACTAGAACGTATTAAAGGAAAGGGCTACAAATGCAGCTGACAGGCAAGGTTTTGAACAAGTGGAGGAGACCACTCTTGATGGTATATTTTGGGCACATGTGAGGCAAGTATTGGATTTCACCAAGCCCATTTAGCACATGATTTGGTTTGCAGATACAGATAAACCAGTGATTGGCGAGATGTATGAGCAGATGGATACCATGTTGGGGCAAATAAAAGATATTGTTCAGAAAAATGATCCCAACTTGTATAAACTGATTCACGATTGTGTGTGTATACGGAGGGATAAAATTCATGTTCCACTACATGCCTTGGCATATATCCTTACGCCAAAATACTACTCTGCATCTTGGTTGGGCCAACCTGCACCAGGGGGTGGAGTTAGGGTCAAACCCCATATAGATGAAGAGGTATCTACAGGATATTTGTAAGCATTAGACAAGTTAGTCTGCGTCTTGAATTAGGCAGATACTTCAATTGCACTGGTTTGTTTTGTACCTTCCATGCAATGGAAGATAGAGACAGATTTGATGCTCTCACATGGTGGGAAGCATATGGCGGCCAGGGACTTTTGCCAAAATTGGCAAAAAAAGTTCTCTCACAGGTTGTAAATACTTCTTCTGCAAAGAGGTGTTGGAGCACCTACAGCTTCATACATAATGTGAAAAGAAACAGACCTAATGAAAACCGGGCAGAAAGCTTAGTTTATGTGCACTACAACTTGAGGTTGTTGAGTCATTACCGTGATCGGGCTTATGAGGATCCAACATATAAAATTTGGGACAACCACCCAAAGGATGATAATTTGCAGGATGGCATTATACATCTTGAAGAACTGGAAGCGAAACTTATGAGAGAGGAAGATGAAGCAACAACCATGCCACCTCCACCATCCAGTAGCAGTGCTCGAGTTTCGAGTTTTGCTCCTTTGTTATCACCGCCTCCATCTACACCCTCACGTGGAGGGCATGTGCCTTCTGGTTTTGGTCGTCGGTCTGTGCGAGAAGAGACTCCTAGAAGACCACCACAACCTGCTCATACATCAGACACTTCTCGTGGCAAGGGCCACATGAAGTAGTAGATAATAGATTTACAGTTTACTTGTCTTTTCTAGTTTCTAGTAGTTTTCATAACTGTTGACTCTTTCATATTTATTATGATATTTTTTGTAAACAATACATGACAATTTAAGTTTGAAGTTTGAAGTTGGCAATTATAACTCATTGGTAATGATTCTGAATTATGAATATGATGCTTGGTGAAAGTTGTTTCACTTCATTTCATTTTATAACATTCTATTTCATGTTAGATATTATTTCTTGTAATGGTTAAACTTAGCTTACAAGTACAACTTTGGTGATCAATAATGATAAATGTTATATATTGAATTTTCAATTTTGAAAGCTTTAAGTTGAAACTTTAAGATTGATGAATCATGATTCATGAGACTCAATATGTTGTATGTTACTAACTTGTGGACGTGGTTGATGAAGATTACAACTTCTAGATGATTGTTGTTATATGATTCAATGATCAATCTATGTTTTTTTTTATGTTTTTTTATATCTAATTCATCATTATACATGTTTTTGTTGACATATGTGTATTAATATATAAAAATATATAATTATATAAAAAACGCTCTGGGATTCGCTCCCAAACCGGGAGCTTTTGAAAATGACGCTCCCGCACCCATTTTCGTTCCCGCTCCCAAGCAACACTGGTAGAGATAACCTGTTACAAATGTGTTTGAGAAGGGACATGACACAATCATAGGGTCCATAGCAAGAATAATGTCCCTTACAATTAACCCTGGTACAAGGAAAACTAGGGCTTGAGATCAACAACGTTTGAATCTCCCTCTACCTAAGAAAAAGAACAAACTTGACTTGCTAAAGAAGCACTTGGCCGCAACCCTTTCAGTCCACTTGTCTTGAACACATGGTGGGTCCTTTGCCACCTCTACTCACCGAAAATATTGCTCCTTCAACACTTTTACACATCAGTTGCTCACCAGGGTTTTGCTACTCCAAAACACTTGCACAATCAGCCTCACAAATTTGCCTTCTCACAATGACTATGTTATGTCAAGGTCACTACATATAGGCTCTAATATACCAACAACTCACAATGGGTTAGCTCCTCCTATACCGTTGTATATAGCCTCCAAAACAAGGTCTGAAACACACAATAAATATGTCGTTGAGTTTTACTATTCAACGCAACCCTAAAACATGTTATCCAAGAATCCTTTGTTGGACAGACTTCCATGCATACACCTCAACGCTCAATCTCCATAATATATCAGCCCTTCAATGTCTCACTACCCCCTTTCTCTGCACAAGATGACACGCTACTCCATTGTCCAAGTTTGACGGTAATTTCGACCTACTTTAGGGTTGAGCTAGGACACAAAACCCATGCGTTGTTATAGATGCCTTGTTGCCCTCCTTAACAGACTGCATTAAGGCACAATCGGCCTCCTCCAAGGCTCGAACCTCCATCCTTATGCACAAAACTAATACCATCCCTTACACAGAGAATTAGATGCTTAATCTCTATGTTGCATGGGGACTCGTTCCCCACCAAAATACTCATGTACCTTGCGTCCCCCCGTTCCAAGGACTTTTGGACCCTTAGGAAACATCCCCAAATTGTTGGGGACTCCATTGGGGACTTGGGGACTTGCTACTTGTCTCCAAGACGTTCCAAACAAATTTCAGGGATATTCCGAATAGATTTCAGGGATGTTTTTGGCAGATTTCAAGGGTTTTCTGGGCAGATTTCAAGGATGTTCTAGGAAGGTTTTAGGGATAATCCAAGCACAAAGCTTCAGTTTTGACAATCATGGACATTGATGATTGAACAATATGATCATTTTTCCCATTCATTTTTTTGGAATGCATTGAATCTAAATTTTTTGTACAAGTTGTAGCTCAAAACATGAGGATTGTATGATGGGATTCATTTTGGATTTCTAGTGATTTAGATAATTGATTTTCATTGGTAAAATTACAAAAAATACCCTCCATGTCAAGAAAACAGAAAATACAACCGTTTAAAAGGATGATCCCTGTGGTTATTTTTCTTATTCTTTCTTAGGATCATCTCAGTTTTTACATATTGTATGTGGGTTTTGAGGACTCATTCAAGTTCAGTGCTTCCATCATCCCAACTCCAAGCATTGTGAAAACAATCAGATAGTTGCGAATTGGATTGAGTACTAAATGTTTAAATAAATTCCTATTCAATCCCCTTCTTAATCTGAAATATGAATTTAATATGATTAGAAAACCAAATTATTTTATAGTGGTTTTCAACATAGCTATAAAATTTTGCAAAACCTATTGAAAAGGGAATGCCTTTTGTGTTTAACGTAGTCATCATTAACAAGAAATATGAGGAAAAAAAACTAATATAAAGACAGTTCTCATTGATAGATTGTTCATGGACCTTATTACAAATTTAAAGTAGTTACACTTGAGTTTCCTAAAGCTAAAGCTCGTGTCAAGTGGCCAATAATGGAATGTCACTCAACCCCTTTTCAAATTGTTTGAGATTTTTATTGGCGAGTGTAAGGGTTGTGCATAATACTAGCTTGAAACACTACAAATGTCAAATATATATCTATATATATAATATATATAATATATATATATATATATATATTATATATATTAATATATACCCATCCCCATTGTTCCCTAGTCCACAAAATTAGTGCAACATAGCTTAATCTTGACTTGTCCAAACCATTAATAGGGCCCATAATTACCTCAGACTTTGGTAGTCCTTCCCTCCTTAACTCAGCCAAAATAAAGCCTTCTAGGGCAGACACCTTCCACAAAAACTCGGCCTCAATCTGAGCAAAAGTCAGCCTTCATTGACACAGAAAATCAGACCATAACTCGTCTCTCCAAGGTTGTGGCTCCTTCCTAAGGTATGTGGCTCCTTCTGGGAATATATGTCACAAGATTGAATGCTCTTATTGTGTGGTTGACCTCCTCTTAGGCCTCCTTAATTTATACTTTAGTCTTGTTGCCTTAGGTGCCCCCATTTTCTCATCGATGGTGCCCTCACACAACAATAAGAATAACCAAAACATTATTTTGGGTCTTTAGCCCGCCAATTGGGTACATTTCGCACAAAACCATATTTTCATGGATCAACTCCACACAAACCCAGTACCCGAACGGTTGTGGGAGTACCTCCCAAGCTACTCTTTTCAACAAATTTACAATGGTGACCCACCTCCCTTCAACATGAATGTCGATAGTTGAGAGGTGTTTGAAGAAAGGAGAAGCTACCAAGATTTTGAATTCATCAAAATTGATGAGATGTTTGGTATTATAGGAATGCTCAACTATAGCCGATTTGAGATTCAATTATGATGATTGTCAACTATATTCTCTTTCAATTGACCCTTAAAGGATCTTCCTATTTGGCCAATGTTTGCTTTGCCATAGATGCAAGGGATTTGATAGACTCCTAGGCCAGGCACAGGATCAGAGCTATCTTTGGCAGACCTAAACAATTGTTTAAGGATAGTGTGTGGTTTCCTATATTCTACATAGTTGTTTCCAGAAGAAAGAATATCAACAAGGTGATGATTTAGCAACGCTAGGCAAGATATTAAGATTTTGAGAGATACCCAATTCAGATCCAAGTTGATTTCAGCATACTCATGTACTAGAATTGTCAAAAAGTCAAGGACATTGGAGATCCAGCTTCCATGTGGCTAAGTTGAATTACTAAAGAAATTTGGAAAAATTTGTTAGTGGTTGGATTAGGGCTTAAGTGCCTTATCTCCACTAGAGCTATTGGGGTTACGATGAATGCCCCTCATAAGTTGGTTAGTTAATGCTTATGGATTAGCGAAAAGAGGTAGAACCCTAGAAGTTAAAATTACCTCTTTGTTAAATCAAGACAACTTATTGAAACAAGCTTTACTAGAAGGGATCCCTCTCAAGGGGAAAACCTTCAACCATAAGATCAACTATGGAAATAAATAAAATCAATCCCTTGTTAAGGAATTTTAGGGTAAGGACCAACAAGGAGTTTCAATCCATACACCAACAAAGGAGAAGTCAGAGATTTACCCCAGACGTCTCCCTCCAACTGACAAAGTTGTCATTCAAATGGATTGATCTTGATCATCTTTTATCAGATTGAATTAATCATAAATTTCCTTTGAAAAATATTGTAGAATAGCCAAGAAAAGGAATGTCCAAAGTCAACAAAAAAAACTTCATGAAAATAACTACATTATGGCAAGAATGATCTCAACAGTTCACAACAATTTGGGAGGATAGCAAGCTTTCTATTCATAGATGAGGCTCTCAACATATCTTCCCCTTTTGCTCCTTAGAAAAAGTTTAAGAAACCTTGTATAATGGTTGACTTGCCATCCAAAAAAACTTGGAGACTAATTCATTATAATAATTTGATTTTGCATTGCTTCAAACCCTCAAAACGAAGGTGATGTCCCACTAGAAGAGGCTTGATTTGCTTTAGGGTGGGGCGAATTTGGCCTAGAGGTCCAACGTTACTTTAGAATTTGACTTGAGAAGGCTTGGAGAAAAATTGGAAGGCCTTAGAAGGCCCAAAAACTTGCATTTCCTTCTCAACATTCCTCTAATTTGACCTTTTGACCCTCCAAAGACTAGGAAAGGTGGATGGCTCCCTTGATTTTGGTCCATACTTGCTTCATTTTATGGTTTTAGACTTGAATTATCTTGTTTGTGTATTGACTTTGGTCCATTAAGGTGACTTTGACTTGAAGCGACCTTTTCCTTGCTCATAATATGTGACACATTACCTCTTTAACCCCTCACGGCTGGCCCAAGAGAATTCAGCCCCCTTAAAATGGAGAAATAATGCTTGTAATGGTGTTTTGAGAATGGCGTTTGAAATGCTTCAACTTGGTGATGATTTTGCTTCACTTTGACAATGCAATGGACCTTCTTTCCACCTTGGAGGATTTGGGACATTACCCTGGGGAGGGAAAATTCATCATGAATTGTGAGACTACCATGAAGAATGATGGTCATGACCAAAGAGATGTGCATACATATGAGAAATAGTCCATTTGGGGAACAAAAATAGGTGTGCTAGTACGACAATAAGATGGGTGTTTCCACCTCACATAGTGAAATCACCTTTATAGGTCCAGAACAATAAGTGTTCCCTTAAGCCATGGCTCCAAATAGATCCACCTCCATGATGCTAGCATACCAACCCAAGACATATGCATGTCCATCAAGGCAGAGAGTTTCTGCCCACTAGGAGGCAATCAACAAAGCCATGAAGCCAAGAACCATGAAGATGAACTAAAAGAACCAAACATGAGCATCCACCCACGTGGAACTAGGATACACTTTTACACTTCATCCCACATGGCCTTGCCAGGCCATAAATTGCACATATTTGGGCTTACAAATGGCATTGTCCAAAATTTTTGGGGTACCCCTGCTGAAAGAGGGTAACAACTCTATTTGCCCTAGGTTTTACTATCCACTTATCTCTCCTTTCAACCACCACTTAAATATAAGAAATTATTTCTTTTTCTTTGTTACATGAAATCTGGAAATTGATTTCTGAATATTATAAATCAAATTAGGTCCAATTAGTTTGCACAGATTTAAATCTTTCATATTAGACTTAGGTTATGCGATCACAATTTTGCAATTTTACTTGAGTGCATTCTTAAAATAGAATTGTGATCAATGTAAGTTGTTCTTCATCTTCTTTCTCATTCACTTAAGTTATTTGTCAGATTATGCAAATCTGAAAATTAAATTTCTGCACAATAAATCAGATATACAAGTTATCTATTGGCAATTAATTTCATATGTTTTAATTGGTTTAACAAGTGGTTTTCACCAATCTTGAAGTTACCTTCAATTACACCATAAAAACCAGATTTAATGAATACATTCAAGGTGCTTGTGAATGTTTATCTTTTACTGGATCTGATTGGTGTATGCTTCAGTTCACTCATTACCGGAATTTACTTGTATAAAGCATCACATCAACACATCATCTACATACTAAATCCTCTTTATAAGCCTTATCTTTACTTAGATTTAATTCATGTATTCACATTTACAAATGTAAATCCGAGTATCATATTTAATTTACAATCATAAATCAAATTTACTTCCAAGTCTAAGGCTCTCATTTTAATACATCAATTTTGGACTTCATTTATTTTTCATTCAACGTCTAGGTATACCTCCCTTGGCCTTAAGAGAGCTGACTAAAAGTGAGAGGAGAATTACACTAAGGTTACAGCGGTACTTTTCCAAGGTTTACCTCAAGATTGCATCCATGGATTGGGATTTTATCCACTTAAATTCAAGTTGAAGAGGTAGCACAAAAATGTTTCATGCTCACTTATATTAAACAAGAATCCTTTGTACAAAATATTAAAGCACAATCTATGAAGAAATGGGCCAAAATTCACTTTATTCTTTCCAAAGTATTATGGAAGCTTTGTTGGTAAAATAATGATAGCGTACAATTCTACAGAATGTCTCTCATTTTCACTAGTGCTAGACTTTGCGATGCTAGATTTTGGAACTTATGCAATGATCTAGCAATGGTTAATGTGTAAAAAAGCAGAAAGAGGAAAAAAAAAAGTCATTTAGATCACATGTGTGGTTGATGAAAAAAGCAGAAAGAGGAAAAAAAAAAGTCATTTAGATTCATTTATCTTTGCAAACAAAATGCATAGTATACATTGACATCAATCTTTGAAAGAAAGGGATAATAGTTCATTTGATAGGGTGACAAACCAATGGATTTGTAGCAAATCGATATAATCTGTGCCAAGACGCTTTAAGCTTTTTTCCACACTTTCTTTAATGTTAGCAGCATCAACGCGTAGTATATCTGTATTACGCAAGTAGCCGGATTGTGTTGAATAACCACACACCTTTGTTGCCAAGATTACCTATAAATCAGTCAAAAACATATGATTCAATGTAAGTGGTAAGCATGCATAGATAAAATCTTGTATTCTCATGTGTTGAACTACCTAAACAAAAGATAACAAATTCCCCCTAGGCCTATAACGGTTGAATTTGTAACTATGATCGGTCTTCATGATGTACTTTTGGTCACTTGATGAAATTGTATTTATCATTGTAAAGCACATTTATAAATGCTTGAGTTAAAGAAAAATTTATCGAGTCAAAGTCTCATTGCAACTTTTAAAGGATGTAAATTTGAATATTAGAAATGTAATTTGTGGCTCCCAAAAGTGATAAATCGGCTTCCCTCCAAGTCAAGTCAGCCCTGGCCAAGAGACGCGTCTATTCACCCTAGACAAACTACTATATAAAGGCAGCTCGAGCTCCTCATTTGACAGATTTTCGTTCTTCTCTCAGGACAGCTTTTGGGCAAGCAAAGGAGGTCAAGAAGGACGAAGAAGGGCAAAGAAAGAAGGTTGAATTTCTCTCTCTCCTCTCTCATCAACTCCCACGTGTAGATAGAAGTCTCTCTCTGTGATTCGCATCTTTCTAGGGCAATAGCTTCTGGAGGGCCAAAATTTTTTAGGTCACTGAGCAGCTTAAGGGGGCTGAAATTCTGGGCCCCTGGACAGTTGCTGAGAGGCCAAAATTTCTGAATCAGGCGGGCAGAACGAAGTGCAAGATCAGTTTGGGTGACTTGACTTAGAGGAGAAGACCAAGTTTCAGCATAGGTCTAGGTGTGTCTCTTATTGAAAAGGTTGATGGATTTTTCCCTGTAGTGGGTTTCTTGTCTCTCTTTTGTGCATTGTGATCTCTATTGTTCTATTGTTGAATTGCTGAAGTATAATTGTTGAATGATATGTTGAAATAAGTTAAAATAAGATCTACATCAAAAGTAATTATCATAATTTCATAAATATTGTGCTAACCCTAAATGCACTAAAAAATCAACATGGTATCAAGCTTTGTTGACAAAAGGAAGATATATTGAGATCACTTTTGTAGAAACCCTAGAGAGCGCATCTTATTAAAGTCCTTCTGGTATATTGGCTCATATGGCTTCCTCCATGAAATCCAAAAACAAGCTAGAGGAAGCATCAAACATCAGAGCCTGGAAGGTCAGAATAGATCTTATACTTGCCAGCAACAAAGTATTGGATATTGTGATAGAAAAGACTATTGAACCTTCTAAAGCAGCTGAAAAAAGGAAAAGTTCAAGAAAGATGATATCACTGCATGAGTCTAATATAGACTCCATTAGAGATCATCTCATCCCTTACCTTGCAAAGCATGACATCTCCAAGAAGATGTATGATGCCCTAATAAATCTTTACACTATCAAGGATGTTGGTCAATCCATGAGTTTGAAGAATGAGCTCCGAAATACAAGGATGACTAATGATGATACTATGGCTTTATATTCCGTAATGATTTCACAAATCAAAGATCAAATTTCAGCTATTGGAGAAACCATCTCTGATCAAGAACTTGTGACTGCAGCACTCCATGGTATTCTTAGATCATGGGATGCATTTGCAGTAGGCATAAGCAGTTGGAAAGAAGCTCCTTCATTTGAGCAATTATGGACATCATGTGCTCAAGAAGAAGTAAGATTGATGACTAAAGATTGTTAAGATGAAGAAGTTCAAGCCCTTGCAGCTTGCTTCAAGAACAAGGGAAAGAAGAAGCTTGGACCTCAATATAAGAAGTCAGGAAAAGGTTCTTCTTCCTCTAAGAAGAAGAAAGACTTATCTAAGATACAATGCTATGATTGTCAAGAAT
Source organism: Pinus taeda (assembly GCA_000404065.3). Classification (NCBI taxonomy): domain Eukaryota; kingdom Viridiplantae; phylum Streptophyta; class Pinopsida; order Pinales; family Pinaceae; genus Pinus; species Pinus taeda. Next base: position 199,939 of record APFE031110585.1, read on the forward strand.
ATGAGCATTTCAAGAGAGATTGTCCTAATATGGCTAACAAGAAAAAAAAGGGAAACAACACGGTTTCGCAGTAGAAGTTGAAGAAGATGAAAAGCCAAAGAAATCCAAAGGAGAAAAAGATTTATTCTACTATTCCACTTTGACAAGTTCCTTTGCAGATGATGATGACATGTGGTTGGTAGATAGTGGAGCATCAAGACACATGACCATAGAGCGTTGGAATCTTTCAAGCATGATAGAGAAGTTATCTCAAAGAGTTGGAAAAGCATCCATAGAGCTAGAATCTGGTAACCACGTACATCTCAACAATGTCCTTTATGTACCTGAGTTGAAAAAGAATCTTGTATTTGTTTCTTGTTTAGAAGATAAAGGAGATAGGTTTCTTTTGTGGATGGAAAAGTACTTGCCAATTTTTTCAAAAGATCAATTGATCGAAAGATCAAAATCATCAACCAGCAGCTTATTATGTCATTGTAAATCCATTTTGCAAATTTGTAATGTAAATTATGCTAGTAAGATGGTGTAATTATGTAACAACCTAGGTAAGCCTATGATTTTGGCGATGAATTTCATCCTAGGAGGTTTTTTAACCTCATTGGTTACCTGTGTTTCTAAACATGGCTGATCAGAAGAGTTTTTTCCCTCCAGCTTAAACTCCAAAGCTAGGGTGAAATTTATTGTCGAAGTCTTAGGTGATTCCTAGTGTTATTAGTCAAGTCCTTGTAAAAGTGATTTGGGAATTGTTGACCCTGTCGCCTACACCTACTTACAAGTCAGTGAGAAAAGCCTTCAACCCCACAAGGTGTGGTTGGTGGCAGGGAACTCAAAGAAAGGACTGTCACACTAAATCCCTTCTCTCTCCGTTTAAGCTATCTCTTAGGTTAGCCAAGGGAGGTGGTCCCTAATGAAAAGTTAAGCTAAAAAGAAATGTGAGTTTCTAGGAGACTTGTTAGAGTTAAATAGATTATTTCTTTATGATTTATAATCAAAAAAACTGATATGAGCAATAACCATCATAAGATAAGCATGAAATGCATAAACAACCAATGTGTTCCAAGTATTTGCTCTTTAAGAAATGAAATTGTATTTTGCTTAAAACAAAAGTAGAATGCTTTAAAAATTGAAAGCAAAGCAATCCTGAAATGGAGACAAAGATCACATGAAATAGTCAAAATGATAATCTACAATTAGTGTACAAGAACTAGATCAAGACATGCAAGTAGAACTCCATACTCATCTAGTTAAAACAATGCTCTAGGTAGCAAATAAAATCCTTGAAAGCACAAGATATTGATCAAGAAAAATATTTAATTTAAATTTATGTGATCTTAATAAGCTAGAGGAAAAGAAACTCCTCGTCTTTTTCTAGAAGTTGCACCCATAGTTTATATTATACCCTTTAATTATTTTATTTTCCTAAGTTTAGATTTAGGGTCCCATTAAAAATAATTAATTATTTCAATACAATTGTTTTTGGGTGGAATTTCCCAAAACGATTTATGGGTTCTTTGGAATACATGTGCCTAAGCCTCCCTGCAAAATTTGAGACTTAGAGCACATCCGATGCTACTAGAAATTGTGAAAATTTCTAACTCGAAATTCTACTGCATCAACGAATTTATTTCACCTACTTATTCTTCACAATAGGTTATTTACGAAATCCCTTCAGCAAGCATTAAAATAAATTCTACTACAGTTATCATATAATTACACAGAGAAAATACATGCACAAGAACCAATCACATCAACACATTTGTTTTTGGACAATTGTCCCTGAAAAAACCCAATGTGGGGAGATTGGTGCAGCAAATGAGGGTTTTATTAATCTTCAGCAACAATCGCTTTACAAGGAATGATTTTATAGAGAAACTGAGAGAAAACACCTGAGACTTTCCCCTGGAAACTTTCTAACACCCTAGAGACCCTTCACCCACTTCAGCGTCACCTTTGCATCACTCTGTGTGGTTTTACGTCCCTCTTCGTCAGCATGCGTGAGAGTTGCGTCTCCCCTGGACTGTGCTATCTCTCAATACCCTTGCGTTACCTCCTCCTTAGTCACTGATTGCTATTGATGCCCTCCTCTTCCTCCACCTTACAACTCTCCCTCTGAAATCGATCTCCTCTTTGAGAATCGATTTTCTTTAGGATACTGAGTATCTGTCGGTATATCTCCAAATGATCCTTAAGTCTTCTCTTATAATTTTCTTGTTGATGAATCAAAGGTTGAGAATCGAGATTAAGTCTCTAATCAACGGCTAAGATTAAAACAGACTTGATCCTCGTCTCTTAGAAGCTTCTCACCCTTATCTTTATTAATACCCATTAATATTTTTATTTTCCTAAGTTTAGACTTAGGAACCTATTAAGAATATTAATTATTTTACTAACTCCTCATCTGGGTGGAATTTCTCCAAACAATTTATGGGTCTTGGAGATCTCATGTGCCTTAGCCTCTCCACTAAATTTCAAGGCTACAACACATCTGATGCTACCCAAAATCAATAGAAATCAACACTCCCTCTTAGCGAGGAATGTGCTCTAGCAATGCAACCTGCTAAAGCATCACTCTGTTCTATAACATCTCCCTCTGCGCTATTGATGTCTGACATGTTGTCCACCAACCATTGTGTAAATGTTGCATCGTTGTCCACCAACCGCTGCGTAAATGCTGCATCTATATTTTTGCTAACCCTGCCACTATCAGCAGTGCATACGTACTGCAAATACATCTGAAATTCTACATCTGTGTTGCTGCTGGCACTGTCGTTGCACTACAAATTGTTGTTGTTACTCCACCAGCAACAGAAAAACATCCCAAATTACTAAACCACCTGTGTTCAGTATGATACTATGTGAATGTTGGACCCTGACTGCTGCTATTCTCTACACTAACCCTCTGAATCTTCTACGTTGTTGCTGACCTTTGCTCTGCGTTGTTGCCAACTCTGCTCTGCGTTGTTCAGTCTCTCGCACTCCTAGCCACTGCAATTGTCTCTCTAACACTCCTAGGCCCCATCCAACACTAGTCCATCCTGCTACTTCTAATCTAGGCTCCCGTAGCAAGGAATTGATCTGAGAGGTGGGTTCCTCAAGGATCCTACCCATCTATAACTGTTTCAAACTACAACTCTAAATCACCCCATCTCCCTCCTGAAGATGTGGCTACCATCTCTGCTAAACGAAATTGTTGAACAGCCTCCTCTCATCTATGTGCAGCACTTGACTGGCCTATGCACTCCTTGCTGGAGCTTGTAGATTTGTCTCTCTCTGTTATTGCTCAGCAAGTGAGAATTCAGACTCCTTGGCTAGAAGTCCTCTCAGGAGAAATTCCCTCAACTGTGCCCCTTCCTTCTCCTCTCACGTCTTTCTGCCCAGCAAAAAAACGACCTACAGAAAATATTGCGTCCCACTAGCTCTCCTCACGTTGAGGCTTTTGCGCTACTCCCTCTATCCGGCAAAAACTTTATCTGGAAGCCCTCTCTCCGTCATCTCACTCAGAGAGAGACTGCCTCGAAATTTCAGCCCTACGGCTAGAACTGCGCAAACCCTCTGGGGGTTCGAACTGTTAGGTCCCTATACTACTAGTGTAACGCCTTATTGTTATTAGTACAACCCCCTTATTATATTGTTGTCCCCATGTAGTCCCCATATTGTTATTATTGTGCCCCATAGAAGCCCACTATTGTTATTATTGTGCCCTTACATTATTATTATTATGTCGGCTCTGATTATATTATGACCAATTAGACTCCTATATATAAAAAGGAGGTCTTGTCATTTGTATCATCCAAGAATTGTTCATTTGTGTAATGTAAAGGAGGTTGCCCCCTCGAAGAGGCTTGTTTCTAAGGCGTCGATCTTTCTTTTCTATCTTTTTCTGAGCTGGTTCCATAACATTTGGTATCAGAGCTTTGGATTCTAGGGTTTCGCTGCTCCAAACAGGTCATCATGGCATTTTCGCTATCAACTTTTTTCTGTGACGTTTCAGAAGCGAAAAAAACCATTTGAGAAGAAATCGCGCTGAACCTCAGGTCCAAATTTCAAATCTTGTATTGCTATATTTTCAGAGATATGATCTGAGGAAGTTAGGGTTTGGGCAAGCTTCAGAATTTCATCTAAAACAAGTCATCGTGGAATTTTCATTATACCATTTTCGCTACGAAGTTTTAGAAGCTAAAAAGAAAACCCATTTGAGAAGAAATCGATCTTAAACTCGGATCCGAATTTCAAATCTTGGCTCACTATATTTTCGGATATATGATCTAAGGAAATTAGGGTTTTTGCAGACTCCTGAATTACATCCTAAACAGGTGACCTTGGAAAATCATCATAACTTTCTATCTAAGCATCAGATTGAAATTTTGTAAGAAGTTACAAAAAGAGGATGGGTTGTATTTTGTCTGGGTATAATTTTCAGAACCTAAGGTTAAAACAGTGACACGTGGCATGTCATACAAGTTCACTCTGCTTAACTAGTCTATAATTAGGTCATCGTGGGATATTGAGAATAAATCTTTCTTCGGGAATCCAATTGCGATCAAACTTGCAGAGCTAGAAAAAAGGCTCAGAGGACTATTACATGCTGAAATTTCAGAACTTAAAGATCTGAAATTACAGAGTTACACTCATTTCAAGATCAAGCTCCTAAAATCAAGAAAAAGCGAGATGAGGAAGTTTGATGGCAAGAATCCGGTAAATTGGATACTACAGATGGAGAAATATTTTGATCTACATGGTGTACCACTGTTACAAAAGGTACGTATTGCATCTAAATATTTAGAACCGAATCAATTTTTATGGTATAAAGGGATTTGTTCTCATAAACCACTTGTCACGTGGTCAATTTTCACAGAGGAAATGATAACACACTATGAGGATACCAAGAGCAATGCCTTCTTTAGCCAATTGATAAATCTCAAACAAAAGGGTTCAATGGCAGAGCACATTGAGGATTTTCAAAAATTGAATATAAGGGTAAATGATATTCTGGAGAAGCAAAAGATAAATAGTTTTATCTATGCCATGGAAGCTGATATCAATGATATGAAAGCATATTGGAAGAAAGGCATGGAAAATTTGAAGAAAGACATGGAAGGTTTGAAGGAAGGTGGGACAAAGCGCCTACAAGAAAGGCCTCCTAATGACGAAAAGGATCAGGAAACATCAAAAGAAGAGGATATACACCGGGAACCAACCCTAGAGAAAGAACAAATGAATCTGACCATATCTTGTATTGTGATGGCAAGAATTACCACTCCTCAAACTCTCAAGATAGAAGGACATATCAAGAAGAAGGTTCGAGCAGTGAAATATCAGGAAGAAAAGTATCAAGAAACATCAAAAGAAAAGGATACTCACCAAGAACCAACCCTAGAGAAAGAAGAAATGAATCCGACCATATGTTGTAATGCATTGGTCAGAATTACCACTCCTCAAACTATAAAGATAGAAGGATATATCAAAAAGAAAAAGGTAATAGTGTTGATTGATTCGGGTAGTACCCATAATTTTATTAACTATAAGATAGCCAAGGAATTGAATTGCTTCCTATATCCAGCACCAGAGTGTCAAGTGACAGTTGTAAGTGGAGAAACCATAAATTGCTCTGGAAAGTGCCATAATATCAAGCTATCCACCGGAGAATATGTATTGAATAGCCCAATGCTTTCTGTTCCAATAGGTGGTACTGATGTTGTACTAGGAGTCCAATGGCTACAATCCTTGGGTACAATAGCTTTTAATTTTCATGAACTTTTCATGAAATTTTCTTCGAAAGGAAAGGAAGTTGAATTAAGGGGTATCACAAGGAAACCAGGAAAGATAATCAGCTCTAACAGAATGACAAAGCTTCTAAAGAAAGAACAATGAAGCGTAATTGCACAATTATGTTCGCTAATGGTTCCCACATCAAAATCATATATTTCTCCAGATCTCCAAAAAGTCTTGGACAATCATTCCAAGGTATTTGAGACTCCCAAAGGTGTCCCACGTATTTGTGATCATGATCATGCTATTCATTTTATTCCAGGAAGTGTTCCTCCAAACATCAGGCCTTATAGATATCGATATGCCCAAAGGAGTGAAATTGAATTGCAGAGGTTGGCATAATTATCCAACCAAATTTGATAAACAAAGCAAGGGATGAATGGAATAATGGCGAAGCAAGGTGGGAACTCATTCAAAAGTTGTCGAAGATCCGAGTTCCAACAATATTGCCAGAACTTAACAAGGAAGGAAAATCATATTGGAACCTGAAGCATTCACAGAATTGAGAAGTCGACAACTACGAAATCGATCAATTTCAAAGCATGTCATCAAGTGGAAAACTTACCCGCTAAAGATTCCACATGGAAGGATGAGAATTTTATACAAAAACATCAAGAACTACTCAAGCATTGAGGACAACACTTTTTGAAGGAGAGGGGCATGTTAGGTCCCTATACTACTAGTGTAACCCCTTATTGCTATTAGTACAACCCCCTTATTATATTGTTGTGCCCATGTAGTCCCCATATTGTTATTATTGTGCCCCATAGAAACCCACTATTCTTACTATTGTGCCCTTACATTATTATTGTTATGTCAACTCTGATTATATTATGATCCATTAGACACCTATATATAGAAAGGAGGTCTTGTCATTTGTATCATCCAAGAATTGTTCATTTCTGTTATGTAAAGGAGGTTGCCCCCTCGAAGAGGCTTGTTTCTAAGGCATTGATCTTTCTTTTCTATCTTTTTCTGAGATGGTTCCATAACACAAACTACTACCTTCTGTAGCTTTCCGATCTCCCTCTTCAGCTCAACATTGGGTTCTCTGGCACTGCTCTTCTTGTTCCACCTGCAGCTCTGATACCATATGAAAATTCAAGAATCCCACCCAAATCTACTTACTGTAGCAACTGATTAAACTTCTCCTATTTGTTAATGGCTGAAACAAATTATCTATTTCTTCCTACAACAAATATCGAAGCTAATACAACTGCAGCCTTCACTTAATTAATTAATTTTCCCAAAACAAGAACAGAATAATAGAGAAAGATACACATGTGACACAGTATTTTTTGGACAAATGTCCTTGGAAAAACCTAATGCAGGAAAATCGGTGGAGCGACTCTGAGGGTTTTATATTATTATGCATTAGTTTTTGAATACAACTCTAGATACACTTCCAGCCATCCAGTTACAGAGAAAATAAATTGGCAGAAAAAGTTAGTGAGATTACCCTCACTCTACCCGACAATTCCCGGTTGTTTTGGTAGCTAAACCAATTGTCCCCAGCTATCTCTGCGTTGGACCTGCATAGGCCCTATGTTAGCCTCAACAGGCTTTGTGTCATCCCAACTGGGAAACGTCTACCCTTTGGAGAGTTTCCAGCCCTCCTAGCTCAAAAACCTCACCTCCCCATCAGATTTCGTATTTCTGCACTGGAAGACTGCATTGCTTCTGTGTAAGCCCTTCTGGCTTTGCGTCAACTCTATGCGGGCCCTTCTGGCCCAATGTGAACCCCTCTTGGGTCTGCGCTGCCTCCTAGTGTTTCTTTGCTTATCTGTTGCTAATCTTGGGTCCTCGAGAAGATACTCCAACCCAACTATCCCTGCCCCTCACTACAAAAGCTCACTATCAAAATTCTCTCGGCAACTGCTCTGCTTCAGAAAATCGAACTTCTGAACTTTCTGTGTCTTCCAAATGACCCTCAAGATTCCTTAAATAATCTCCTCGTTGAAATTCAACAACCCAGATTACAATCTAATCAATGGCTAAGATCATTTATGCTTAATCCTCGTCTTGTTTTAGAAGTTGCAGCCACAGTTTATATTAATACACTTTAACTATTTTATTTTCCTACGTTTAGACTTAGGGTCCCATTAAAAATAATTAATTATTTTAATAAAATTGTTTCTAGGTGGAATTTCCCAAAGCGATTGTTGGGTTTTTTGGAATACATGTGCCTAAGCCTCCCTACAAAATTTGAGACTTTGAGCATATTCAATGCTACCAGAAATCCACACTTCTGGCTAGTTTCCCACAGTTGGGCCAAGATCATGTTGCGATACCACTGTAGTGTTTCAAACTTAAATAAATAGTGATATGCAAAACAAAATCGATTTGTGACACAAGAAATAAAAACAATCAGCAAATGCTTATTAAAACTCCATAAGTGAAAACCAGCTGAGCCATTTTATTAATGAAATGGAGCAAGTACAATAATATGGAGAAATGCACCTGGGCTTGCCTCAAGGGAAATCTTGCAGGACTCAGGGGATAAAACAATAATCTCGAAGCTGGAAATGACTGCTCCTCTAATGCTTTGCGTTGTCCCCAAAAACTACACTGCTAGCTGGAAAGAAACTGCAAGAAACCCCATCTCTAGTGCTCAGAAAATGTTGAAACTTTATATCTAGGATCCTTGTCAAAAACCCAGAAAGGGTTTGCGCTGAATCCAACCTCCCGAATTCAGCCTCCAATATGCCCTACGCAATCTCGAGAAATTCCGCACTATCTGCTGCATAGATACGATTGAATACACCACCTCTGATGCTCAGAAAATTATGGAAATTTATATTTGGGATCCTTGCTGAAAACCCAGAAAAACCCAGCAATGATTTGGCCGGATTTTGAACTTTCAATATCGACATCCAATATGCCCCACGCCCTCCAAGTTGCTCCAGAAAAAGGCCTGCAATAAACCTCAACAAAATCCTCCTCCAATCTCATGAAAATGCCTCAATCACTTCTCCAAATTTTTCCCTTAATCTCCACAGTAAAGTTCAACCTCAAAGACTGATACTCTACCCTCAACATGAACACCCAGTGTTGCCTCTGCACTGGCCCAAGAAGTGCGAAAATCACTCTGCGAAGTAGCACACTCCTCCAGCTCCAAAAATTCTCCCAAACGCCAACAATCCTGCTATGCCTCCTCTCCGAAAAATCATTCACCCAAAATCCTCTGCAAGAAGCCACAAGCAAACTCGGCCTCCTCTTCACTGCATCCTCCAGTAACATGCACCACCTAGAGATGGATGCAATCACTAGGAATCACACTGAGATCCTCCTCCTGAAGAAAAGAAAGAAAACCTTCATAGGGTGGCACTTGAAGTCCCCTGAAGAAAGGGTGAGCTCTTCGCTTGAAGAACTTGTGCTGAACAATAAGTGATCCGGATTTAAACAGGAACGCAATAAAATACAAAAATAACCATATACACAAAGATGCAGCGGAAATAATACTTCATTTCATTAATGGAAAATACCGAAATATGCTTACAACCAGAAATGGAAATAAACCAGCTAGGGCGTTGGTAGCTTATCTCTGAGAAGAGATGTGGTCGCTACATGCCTCTGAACTGTTCCGAACTGTGTTACAATGAGGCTCGAAGGCCTACTTATTGTTGAGAAACAATGCAAAACCCTTCACATTCCAAAACCTAACCCTTGAAGATGAAACGCCAAACTGTGGGCCCTATTTTGGGTAAATTGGTACATCAATTTCCCAGGGTCGTAACTTTGGCATACGATCTCCGTTTGACGCGTATGATAGATAGCTCGTTAGAAAGATCTATCCGAGAACTACCAATTTGGGAAGGGCAACATCGGTCCATGGACCCATGTTGCCCCCAAATTTCCCAAAAAACGTCGTTTAGGGCCTCAAAAC
>APFE031110585.1:211626-269394 GCA_000404065.3 Pinus taeda
AGATGAAACGCCACATTGTGGGCCCCGTTTTGGGTAAATGGGTACATCAATTTCCCGGGGTCGTAACTTTGGCATACGATCTCCGTTTGACGCGTATGATAGCTCGTTAGAAAGATCTATCCGAGAACTACCACTTGGGGAAGGGCAACATTGGTCCATGGACCCATGTTGCCCCCAGATTTCCCAAAAAACGTCGTTTAGGGCCTCAAAACGGCTCCGGAAGTTCAGGACCCGAAAAACTGCTAAAATAGTAAATTGTGCTACCATTTAGGAAACTGAAAAAGCTGAAAGAGACAATTGTGCGGGTCCAAATGGGATAGGTGGGTGGCCACCAACATCCACCTGGATCAATAAGTGGCTTGGCTAAGTAGCTCGAGTGACCAAAGAGAAATCGATATTACGAAAACGATCATTGAAATGAGGAGATTTTCCTTCCTTATATAGATTTTGTGGAGCACTTTTCCATCCAATTTTACCTCCATCGTGGGTTGTCACTTGACCACATCCATGCAAACCGAACTAGGGAGTGCGTATTTCCCTAGTGTGGGTGGTCCCCATGTGTAATTTAATCACAACAAAATAACTTCTGGCCTATGTGTCAGCCCCAGGACCCTTTGCGTCAGCCCTCTGAGGCACTGCGCAGCCTCTAGGAGCCTTTGCGTCACTCCCTCTGCTCTCTGCGTGGATGACACAATCTCTCTGGGCTCTACGTTGCCTCTGCTAGGCTCTGCGTAGCCTGGACTAACTGTTGCTCTCGCTTTCTCTGCTTCTGTGTTGGTCTCCCAGTATTGTACCTACCTCTCTGCCTCGTACTCACTACCCCTCGTTGTTGATCACATATTCAACTTTGGTTAGCAACCCCGCTCTAACAAAATGAATGATAGATCACTTTGGTGTATTCTCCAACTGACCCTCAAGCCTCTTCTTATACTTTTCTCGTTGGTCCTTCAACGGCCGACATTAAATCTCTAATCAACGACTAAGATTAGATTTGGCTTGATCCATGACTTTTGGAACCTTCTAACCCAATTTTATATTAATACCCATTAATATTTCATTTTTCCTAAGTTTAGACTTAGGAGCTCCATTAAAAATATTAATTATTTTAATATCTCCCAAACCGGTTAGAATCTGCCCAAACGATTTCTAGGTCTTGGAGATCTCATGTGCTTTAGCCTCTCCACCAATTTTCATGGCTAGAGCACATCCAATGCTACCCCAAATCAACACTCCCTCTTAGTGAGGACTCTGCTCTAGTAATACTCCACACTGAGCATCACCCTGATTATCCGCCACGAGTCCCTGTGCTGATGCTAGGCCTCCCCACCCAACATCCTCTGCATTGTTGCATCCTGTACTACTGCCCATGGCCCTGCCATTGCCACTACCACGTCCGTATGGCAGCTCCCTCTACACCCATGCTGTTGTTGGTCCATCCTCCCAACACTGCATCTACACTTCATCCCCCTCTCATCATGTTGCATCGTGTTATTGCACCGCAACTCAATTATTGAGAAGTAAGTAATTGATCCACCCAACTACTGACATCCCTGTTAGGTTAGAAACACTCCCGATGTTGAAGCTCCCTCTACCGCTAACAAGTGCTTCCTCTACTGACCTCTGCGCTGCTGCAACAACTCCCTGCATCTCGCACCATTGCAAACCTCTCTATGCCATCCTGCACCATTGCAACACTCTTGTGCCTCTCCCACAGTTTCACCCTGCTAGCCTCGCGTTGCTCGGGAACTCCTGCACTGTAGCACTCTCTGCTGCTTTATCTGCATCAGTCTCTACCGACATTTGTCAGTCCTGCTACTCCTCTTCGGGGCTCCCGTAGCAAGGTATAATCCAAGAGGTTGGGTACCTCGAGGATCCTGCCCCTCAATGCTTGTAGTCCTCCTGACTACAGTTCAATGTCTCCCCACTTCTTCTCATGTGGCACATGAGCACTCATGGCACACAGAACAAACAAGATCTTGGCCTTCCAGATGACAAAGTTGGATGCCTCATCCAACCTATCCTAATCCCTCAGCCCATTCATGGCCATCTCTCTACTCTTCTTGTCAACTCCTCCGAGTCTTTCTACTTCCGACCTGGATGTTCTTTGTTCAACTCCTACTGAGTCTACTTCTCGTCTGAAAGTTCTCTATTCAACTCCTGCTTAGTCTACTTCCCATCTGGGAGTTCTTTGTTCGACTCCTGCTGAGTCTACTTCCCGTCTGGAAGTTCTCTGTTCGACTCCTGTTGAGTCTCTCTACTTCCCGCCTGGAAGTTCTCTGTTCGACTCCTGCTGAGTCTACTTCTCGTCTTGAAGTTCTCTGTTCGACTCCTGCTAAGTCTCTACTTCCCATCTGGAAGTTCTCGGTTTGACTCCTCCAATTCTCTCTACTTCATGTCTGGAAGTTCTCTTCTAAACTCCCTCTGAGTCCCGATTTCCCTCGTGGAAATCCTTCCACCAACGTCAAGTTGGCCCACTCCAATCGTTTGTGCAACTGCAACACTGATCCGGATCCCTTGGATAGAAATCCGCCTCAACAGCAACTCCCTCTACCTTGGTCTTGCCCTATTAGGTACTTTTCTAACCACAGTACCCCACCAGGTTTACTCCCTCAAACTTCCCACAACCTCCTATGCCCCAGCAACTGAAGGATTGAGCCTCTTGGCTCTGCGCAATCCCGACACCGACAAAACAACTCCCTCAGCCAACTGCGTTAACCCACTTGGCCTCTACGTGGCTCTGCGTAAACCTGTTTCTGCCCTCCTCAGCCTTTGCATTGCCTCTCCCTGGCCCAGACTCATGACGCAATCCCTCTACGTCACTCCTTCCTATGTCGCTTTCTCCAAGGATCAGCTTTGTCACTCAGGACAGCGGAATCTACTACAAATGCTCTACTAAGTTGATGTCTTCACTTTTCCTGTGATGCAACCACACTCCGATACCATGTTGGAATTTCTAATTCTAACCCATTAGAAATTCTCCCTGTACTATCTGGTTTATTACTTAACAAGTTATTTAACAATATAAATACTAAAAATAAACACAAGTACAATCACAACATCTACAGATCATCAACTGAAAGAAAACAAGTACACAAGTGACACCATTTTTTTTGGACCAATGTCCCCAGAAAAACCCAATGCGGGAAAACCGATGCAGCTATTCTGAGGGTTATATTATTATGCAATCTATTTGAGTACAACTGGGTCCCTCACTCGCTCACCCGACAGAGAAAAAAATACACGACGAAAATACCTCTATATCCAGAAATAGGTATTCAAAAAACTTGTCCCACGAAAACCTCTATGGCACAACTGAAGCTCAGCACTGGCCCTTCTGGCCTCTGCGTCAGCCCCAGAACCCTCTGAGGCACTGCAGAGCCTCTGGGAGCCTCTGCGTCACTCCCTCTATGCTCTGCGTGGATCGAGCAGTCTCTCTGGGCTCTGCACTGCCTCTGTTGGGCTCTGTGTAGCCTGGACTGACTGTTTCTCTCGCTCTCTCTGCTTTTGTGCTAGTCTCCCAGTATTATCCCTACCTCTCTGCCTCGTACTCACTGCCCCTCGCTACTAATCACTGATTCAACTTTGCTTAGCATCCCTGCTCTAGCAAAATGAATGATTGATCACTCGGGTGTATTCTCCAACTAACCCTCAAGCCTCTTCTTATACTTTTCTCGTTGGTCCTTCAACGGCCGAGATTAAATCTCTAATCAACAGCTAAGAATAGATTTGGCTTGATCCATGACTTTTGGAACCTTTCAACCCAGTTTTATATTAATACCCATTAATATTTTATTTTTCCTAATTTTAGACTTAGGAACTCCATTAAAAATATTAATTATTTTCTCCCAAATCAGTTAGAATCTGCCCAAACCATTTCTGGGTCTTGGAGATCTCGTGTGGTTTAGCCTCTCCACCAATTTTCATGGCTAGAGCACATTCGATGCTACCCCAAATCAACACGTATCTCAACCATTATCTGAACACAATACCTTTATCTTTTTCTCTGTCATGTTTTCAACAAGAGCCTTAAACTCTCTAAACCGACCAAAGACCTCATCCTTGGTCTTTAAGAACATGATCCAGGTTTTTCTAGAGTGATCATCAATAAAGGTGACAAAGTACTCATCAGCGCTAATAGCTTTCCTGGACATCAGGCCACAAATATCTGAGTGTATCAATCCCAACATGCCTCTTACTCTGTTGTCACTTGTGGGAAAAGTTGCCTTAGCGTATTTCCCTAGTATGCATCCTCTGCATACATCATCATGCTCAGTACCGAGGATTGGAACTCTTGTAACAATCTCTCTAAGCATCCTCAGTGATCCATGGTGTAATTGTCCTATTCGCTTGTGCCATAGTTCATTCAACTCCTTTTCACCATTATGATTCCTGCCTATCAGTGACATTGGAGATTCGAGTTGCAATCTATACAATCTGTTGCTTCGAGCTCCAATTTGTCTCTTCTTCTTCCATCCGGGATGTTTGACATACACCTTTCTTCCAATGAAGTATACATCGTACCCCATGTCCTGTAATTGGGACACTGAAATCAAATTCATTCCTAACCCCGGCACATAGAGCACATTAATGGCTCTTATGCTAGTTCCTGCTTCCGTCTGAAATGCTATGGTGCCTCTCCCTACTAGAGAACACTTTGTTCTATTTCCCATAGTGATCTAGAAGTCCATCTGCTCTTCTTGATAGCTAGAGAAGTACTCTCGTACTCCAGACATGTGAGTTGAAGCCCCGCTATCAATATACCAAACAACTATTGATGTTGAACTTGACAAACATGTGAATTCTTCTTCCAAACTGGAAGATAATACATCTTGACTATTCATGTTGTTTCATGTTATTCTCCTTCTCAACGTTGTACTTACTGTGAAAATTCCTTAAACGTGAGAATTCCTACTGCAACACTGATAATATTTCTTCTACTTGTTAGATTTACATGAACAAGTTATTTGCAGTTTCCTACTGCAAATATCAAAATACATACACTACAGCATACACCATTTAATTAATGTGCTTAAACAAGAAATTGAACAATAGAGAAAGATACACACAAATGACAGTTGTTTTTGGACAAACGTCCCCAGAAAAACCCAATGCGGGAAAACCAATGCAGCAGATCTGAGGGTTTCTATCATTACGCTGAAATATTTCTGAATACAACTACTCGATGCCCTCTCAACAATCCAATTACAAAGAAAATCACTTAGCAAAAGAAACTGGTGAGATTACCTCACTCTACACTGGAAGTCTCGGCTGATTCGGCAGCTGAACTGCGAGTTCCCCAGCTACATCTGCGATGCCCCTGCATGGACCCTGCGTCAACCTCTAAGTCACTACGTCAGCTCAACTGAAAATCGATCTTCCTTCAGAAGCCTTTTCCAGCCCTCTCAATTCAGAAACGTCAGACCCATAAGCAAATTCGGACCTCTGCACTGAAAGATGTTGCGCTGCTCTGCGTGGTGCCTGCGTGAGCCCTTCCTGGCTCTGCATCACCCTCTCTGCCCTCTACGTTTCCTCCTCTGTGTATCTCTCTGCCTCTTTGCTGAGTATTCTTGGCTTCAGAGAAGATCCTCTAGCCAAAACTCCCTCTGCCCCTCACTGCAACAGCTCACTATAGAAATTCTCCCGACAACTGCTCTGCATCAGAAAATCAAACTTCTAAACTCTTTGTGTGTGTATCTCCAAATGACCCTCAAGCCTCCTTAAATAATCTCCTCGTTGACATTCAACGGCCTAGATTAGAAGCTAATCAATGGCTAAGATCATTTTTGCTTGATCCTCATCTTCTTCTAGAAGTTATACCTACAGTTAGATTAATACCCATTAATTATTTTATTTTCCTAAGTTTAGACTTACGATCCCATTAAAAATAATTAATTATTTTAATAAAACTATTGCTAGGTGGAATTTCCCAAAACGCTTTCTGGGTTCTTTGGAATACATGTGCCCAAGCCTCCCTGCAAAATTGGAGACTTAGAGCACATCCGATGCTACTAGAAATCAACACTTACTACTGCAAGAAACTACGTTTTAGCTGGAGAACTGCTCTGCCAAAGAACCACAGTTGCTCCCTTTGCCTCTAACAACCCTTCAATCCAGAGATTGATTCTCTGCCAACTTACTTAGAGAATTAACTCTCCCTCGAAATCTTATCTGCCTGGCCCTTCTATGGACTTCGAACAGTTGCTTACGCAGTGCTACGATGCTCCCTTTTCTTCTGTACTAGATCTTTCCTACGAGGTTGATGCTCCGACACCATGTGAAAATCTGGAAATTCCAAATCCTACTGCAGCAACTGACAATATTTCTTCTATTTGTTAATTTACTGAAACAAATTATTTGCAGTCATATACGGCAAATATCGAAATACATACACTGCAGTGTTCACAAATTAATTACTGCGGAAAATAAATGTAAGGAAAATACTAGCACAATATACACAGTTATTTTTGGACAATTGTCCCCAGAAAAACGCAATGTGGGAAAACCAGTGCAGTAGATGAGGGTTGCTTTTATTATTCTTCAGCAAAATCTCATGTACAATCTACAGATAGCAAAATAGAAGAAGAATCACTGAGAGAAATTTTACAAACAAATTTCTCGACTCCACAGTGAATTTCTAACACCTGAGAGGACCTGTTGCCCTCACGCTAGCCACACAACGTCACCCTTTGCGCAGTGACTGCGTTGTCCCTACGTCATTGCCTCTGCGTGAGTGACCTGCACTACCTCTTCCTGTCGTTTCCTAAATTCTTGACTATTGCTAATACCCTCTCTCTATCACCTGCAACTCACCCTCTGATTCGATTTCCTCTTGCCGAACTTCAGCCAGTGAGAAAATCGATCTACTTGGGGAGCTAAGTATCTGCCTGTTGTATTCCAAATGTTGATCGGAGTCCTTCTAATCCTCTTGTTGATCAATCAACAACCCATATTAGATTCTAATCAATGGCTCAGATTATTTTGACTTGATCCTCGTCTTCTTCTAGAAGTTTCACACCCGATTTAATTAATACCCTTTAATTATTTCAATTTCCTAAGTTTAGATTTAGGCATGCATTAAAAATAATTAATTATTTTAATAAAACTGTCTCTGGGTAGAAATTCCCAAAATGGTTTCTGGGTATTCTGGAATACATGTGTCCTAGCCTCCCTATAAATTTTGAGGCTTAGAGCACATTCGATGCTACCAGAAATCAACACTTGAAGCTTGTTTTCTTCAGAATTTGATATTCAGATGCATCTAGTTACGGGATTGTTGTAAACTCATTTTTCCTTTTCTTTTCCAACTTCAGATATCTATTCAATACAACACTAATCTTTAATGAACAATGCAACCTTTATTTGTGTTTCCAGCAAATACATCACTATTGACTATCCTCGATGAAATCAGGTTAATCTTCTTTACTAGAGAAAGATTTTTCAAGTCACCTTGATGGTTTCTCTTTCATCAACTCTAATACCATGCTGATTTTTCTTATAAATCTTCTAATCTTGATAGTTAATGACTTATAATTATCTCATATGAATCATTAAGAAATTATACATAGAAAATCTCAACAGTAGAACAATGATAACAGTAGAATCATAAAGAGAACCAAACACATGAGACACAAATTTACCCTGTTAAAACTCAACCTTGGGAAAAATCCAACAAACTTTTCTTCTAAGGAGAAATCATTGGTCAACAAAAGTTTACAATACATATTGTCTAGAAATTTATGTCAATTCTCAACCCCAAATACTAGTCAAACCTGGTAAAGATTATACCAAAATGTAACTGCTTCAAAACAAAGTCAATGTTGGGCTACAGATAGAATTTCGGTCAATAGAAGGTTCGAACCTACAGTCAAGGTCCTGAGGTCAACTCGGCCTGTAATCAACATACTGAGGTCATATCTAAGTTGCATTTAATTTGGTCTGTTACACCCATTTTGTCACAATTCTAAGCAGTGGACAAAATTTTATCAACTATCAAAATCATCAGCCAGCCAGTTCTTATATCATTGTAAACCCAATTTCTGCAAATATAAATGTAAACGATGCTAGTACGATCGTTTAATTAATGTAATGACCTAGGTAAGCCTCTGATTTTGGCGAGGGAGGTTTTTTAAACTCATCGCATTATGTGTGTTTCTAAACACAATAATCGACAGAGTTTTGCCTCCAGCTTAAACCCAAAAGCTAGAGTGGAATGTATTGACAAAATCTTAGGTGAGTCCTAGTCTTATATCAACTCTTTGATAATCGGCAGGGTTTTTCCTCCATCTTAAACCCCAAAGCTAGGGTCGAATTTATTAACAAAGTCTTAGGTGAGTAATAGTGTTATATTGAGTCTTTGTAAAAGTGGTTTGGGAATGATTTAAGCTATTTGGCTAAATTATGTTATTACAATTCACTTGGTCGTCTAGGTCATATTGTGTCGCAGAATTGGGTAATTATTTTGAGGGCCTATATATAAAGAGGTATTCCCCCTTTGAGAGTTGAATTTGTAATTATCTGATGTAAAAAATATTTTAGTACATGGTCCCTCGTACTTAGACACCATGGCTAAAATATTTGAGGGTGGAAAAAATAATCAATTCCTTCTAGTGTTAATTAATTATTTTTTCTGGCAAAATAAAATGAAATCCTAAGCTAGAAAATTAATTAATTTTGAGTCAAAAAATTACTTTTAGAGAAATTAATTTCTCCAAGTAAAAAATGACCAAAAAAATTGTGTGTCAAAAAGAAATTAATTTTTTGAGGTCCCCCACCAAGGCAAAAATATTTTAAGAAAAATTGAGCCCTTGGACCTTGGTGGTTAATTCAAAGTCAATTTTTTTAGGAAATTAATCCAAAATATTTATTTTTGGATTAATAAAAAATGATTTTTAAGAGAAATTTGAAAATTCCTAAAAAATAAATGTTTTCGACAACGGAGATTAGAAGATCATCAAATTTTTATCAATGGTTAAGATTATTTTGACAGGGATCAAGCCAACTAGCCGTCATTTTCCACTTGGAGGATTTATTTATAAATTAGAAGTCATTTGCTTCTCAAGGCATGATGAAAAATCTTACTCTGGTCTATGTAATTTTGTAACGCTGGAATTGAAGTTTGTTTGAAGAAATATATAGAGATTTGCAGGTACACCGACCCTTGGACTCCAAGTTCACAGACTTTGGAGAAGAGCCAACCTTGTTTGGGCTTCGGGAATTTTTATGTGATTTTCTTACTTAACTAAAGACTGTGGTTGATACTATAACTTTCAAGACACATTGACCCATTGCCATTATTTAAAAAAAAAAAGTCTCAAAAATATTTTATTTGCAAGCATTGTATATTTTGTAAATATTGTGTATACAATTTTGTAAAATATTTTTGTAACCCTTGTTTTGCAGCAATTGGGGTTTGGGGTTTTATTTTAAATATACTGGGGTTTTGAAAACAAATCATTTTCCTTTGTGCAGGTCAGCTTCAAGCTAATCAAGAGGATTTTGCTGGGGTTTGAGCAAGATCTAGGCCCATGAGGGTAAGATCTAATCTCCATGAAAATTTGCAGGGCCAACATCCAAGATTTTGCAATGAATTTGAACAACTTTTCAGATCTAAAGCGAGATTCATTTTTGCAGGGGTCCGAAAAACTTTTTAGGGCTTTTAGGCCCAACGTCAAGCCTCCAACCCAAGCCGCAACCTTTTTTCCCTTGTCGTCCCCTTGAAGGCTCTCTTAAAGGCCCCATCTTCCCTTTTAGGGAGTTGTATGGCCCTCAAGAGGCCTCGGCCTCCTAGCGACAACTCGCAGGGCTTAGTCGCAGCCCCTTAGGGGCTTCTCCCTTTAGTCACAGGCCTATTACACCTTGTGGCTGCCCTTCCTAGGGCTTTAAGCCTTGGCCACAGGCCTTAACGACCTCCCCTTGCCCTCTGTCACCCTCTGCTACCCTCCGTGAGCCCTCTCCACCTTGGCAGCAGGCCCCAAAAACCCCTCGGCCAAATGACTCCTCCTCTCGGCCTCCCTTGGCAGCTCTCCTCAGCCTTGCCGCAATTCCTTTTGAGGCCTCTTCTAGCCTTAACACAAACCTATTTTGGTCTTTCTCCCTTAGCTGCTAGCCTTTCTATGTTTAGCATCCCCCCTCCTAGCCCTCCTCTAGCCCTTGTTGCCTCATTCAATCATTCATTGGATTATCATTCAATTTTTTCAGCTAATACTTGTTTACAGAGATATTGGTCAATTTTTTGTGGTTACAGGCAGCCTCACCATTGGAGGAATTCTGGGCAAGTCTTCTAGTTATCGTCTAGGCCAAGAGGCCAATTTGTTTTCCCTCAAAACTCTTATTCTCCTCACTATTTTTCCACAGCCTTCTGATCATTTCCTAACAGTGGTAAAATTCTCATCTAAGTGGCATAAAATTAACTCATAAGTTGTCTAATACATTGATAGGTCACTTGCACAAATTGGGCATTAACTATTTTGGCATAAATTTGTAGATTTTTTCTGACTGTCATCTCTATTTGGAAAACATAACTGTTGGTCAAAGATGTCATTGATGTAAATATGGCATTGTTTGTGATAGCAAATATTCTTGTGATACATGTCCTAACCTTTATAAGAAATATTTCAGCGTAATCACATGCAGAACAAATATGTCGACGCGTTTCGAACCAACTTGTGTGGTTCATCGTCAGGACAAGTTGAAGAAACAGATCCAGCTTAGCATGTTAAATAGTTTGAGCAGAGCCTCCAATGGCTAATTTTGAATTTAGGACCAGGGTCATAAAAATTATTATGGAAATTAGTTATATTAGGTAACCAATAAATATATAAAATAATTTTAAATGGTGTTAATGGTTAGTTAAAAAGGTATTAATAATTAAAAATTATAAGTTATATAGTATTTACATGGGAATTAGTTATGTAAAGGACCTTTCTTATAATATATGAATAAATTATATGTATATATATATATATATAATATATATAATATATATAAGTATATTTTCATAGGTTGTTAGGATAAAAGTTAGTTAGAATTGATAAAATATGGATCAAGAAATTAAGTCAACTCAAATATCTAAAAATAAATAAAATTAAAAATAAAATAAATAATATATATATAATATAAAAAAAATCAAATAAAATAAATCAAAATCAAAATAAAAAAAAATAAATAAATAAAAAATATATATTAAGAAAGTAGAAGGTTAAAAAAATAAATAAAATAAATATAAATAAAATAAAAAAAATAAATATATATATATATATTTAAATAAATAAATAAATAACGAGAAATACTATATATATATAATATAAAATTAATAAATAAATAACGAGAAAACACTATCAAGTTAACTTTAAAAAAAAAAACGAGCGACACATACTAAAAAGAAGAAGGATAAGAACAGGATCAAGAGAAAACTACAGAGCTAAAAAGAGAAACCCTAGGAGGAAGGAAAAGACAAGGCTCCAAGGAAAAAGATCCGCGAAATTAAGGGAAACATCGAAAGCTAGAAAAAGCAAGACTAGGAAGAAAGGGCAGGGATCCAGCAGCTATTGATCTTCCAGCGGTCATCTCTATTGAGATTGTTCGGCCTTCTTTCAATTTCAATAGCTTCCTTGAATTTACGGTGATGGAACTACGCAACCTTGGCAATAACCTTGGCCTCCTCAATACAAACCTGATGCTTGGTCTTTTCCGCATGCTCTGCTAACGCTGAAGACTTGGTTCTCCCATGTCTTAAGTCAGCTGCATGTTCGCTGATCCTTTGATGGATGGAGCACCCTGTTTCCCCAATATAGGGGGTCCCACAAGAACAAGGGATCAAGTAGACACCCTTCATGTCTTTAGGGTCAATGGGATCTTTCACCGATCGAAGAAATTTGCGAATAGTGTTGAGGGCCCTGAAGGTTGAGGGAATATCATACTTCTTAAGAATTCGAGCAATCTTGTCCATGGTTCCCTGTACATAGGGAAGATGGACACCTAGCCGGCGCTCTTTAGGTTCTTTTCCAATTAATAAGTTTTTAGAGGTTTTAAGGAAAGCCTTCTGACCTAGGCACCTACTATACTCATTCTCCACAAAGACATTAAGGAGATGGGATTTCTCCTTATCGAAGCTCTCCCTATCAGAAATCCTCAAGGCACGAGTAGTGAGGGTGTTAAGAACACCCAACTTTTGAGCAGGGAAATGATGGGAATCGGCACGAAGATACTGCTCAGTATGCGTTTTCTTCCGGAACACTGAGTGGGAGAGTGAACCGTCCTTATTCTTAGATATAAGAACATCCAAGAAAGGGAGGCAACCATTGACCTCTTTTTCCATAGTGAACTTAATGGCAGAGGGCTGACAGTTGAGGTGATTGAAGAAGAGATCCAACTCCTCTTGGCCATGGGGCCAGATGACATTAGTGTCATCTACATACCTTTTC
This sequence comes from Pinus taeda, assembly GCA_000404065.3. Lineage (NCBI taxonomy): Eukaryota > Viridiplantae > Streptophyta > Pinopsida > Pinales > Pinaceae > Pinus > Pinus taeda. The sequence continues at coordinate 224,049 of APFE031110585.1, forward strand.
CACAGCTTGGGAAGGAGACGAGCCGAGGCTAAAGCCTTGGCTTCGAAATCTTCCATAAAAAGCTTCGCAACAATAGGGGATAGGGGTGAGCCCATGGCAACACCACAGGTCTGTTCAAAGAACTCACCCTCGAAACAGAAGAAAGTGGAAGTGAGACAGATCTCAACCAAATGCGCGGTATCAGGATCTGTTAGGCGATAGATCACTTCCATGGCCTCCTTTAAGTGATACACGTATAAAGGGAGACCACATCAACGCTGACTAGAATGTCCTCAAGATCAAGATTTAAGTCCTTAAGCTCTTTAACGAAGGAAGCAGAGTCTTCTACGAAGGACTCTGTACAGCCAACCAGGGGTTTGAGCTTAAGGGCAAGGAACTTAGCTAGAAGGTAGGTCGGACCACCAATGGTGTTGATGATAGGCCTCAGGGCGGCTCCTTCTTTGTGAATCTTAGGCAGCCCATAAATCTTAGGGGTAATTGGACTGCTCTCAATGAGTTTATGGCAAAGGGAACTCATAGAGTTACTAGACTTGATGGCGAGAGCCACCGTCCTAGAAATTTTCTTAAGAGGGTTCTTGGGCAATTTTTTATAACTGCCACTATTGTAAAGATGATCTAACATCTTCTTGCGATAATCATCCTTGTTAAGGATGACCGCAGCCCCTCCTTTGTCGACCCTCAGAACGACGATATCATTGTTCTGGTTTAAGGATTTAAGGGCAATGAATTCCTCATTGCTGAGGTTCTTCCGAGGGGGCTTAGCCTTTCTAAGGACGACAACACAATCCTGCCTGATGGTGTCCTTTATATTATCCGGAAGATCTCTAATCCCATGTTCCACGTCGCAAATAATGTCATCCACCGGGATTTTTCTAGGGGCAAGGGCAAAGTTTAGGCCTTTGCTTAAAAGTTTAAAAACAGAAGGGGAAAAAGAAAAACTCGATAAGTTAACAACTCTATTATTCCGGGAGGGAGGGGGACGATCAATCTGGTCCGAATCATTAACGTTATTGTTAATAGATTCTATGTCCTCGCTTTGTTTATTCATAATATCACTAATACTAACCTGGTTATTAATATTAACATATAAATTAATTATTAATATTATTATTAAGATTACATAAATATTATTAAATAATTATTATTATAATTATAGTTATCAAATAATAATATATTCATTATTATTATTAATAAATTATAAAATTACGTAAATTTTTATTATTAACTTAATTTATTATTCTTATATTAATTAATTATTAAAATACATAAATTTATTTAATATTAATATTATTAATACTATCAATGTTAACCGAAACATAATTATTATCACCGGCCAACAAATTATCAAGCCAGGGCATGCTACAAGGTGAACCCTGACCACGCAAAGGAGAGACTGCATCGTTGCTTGGATTATCAGCACCAGCGCTGCGGGCCAAGGAAAGATCTGCGTGACTGTAAACCTGCTGAGAGGGAGTCGAAAACTCAGGAACGCAAGCGCAGATCTGCGTGCTAGCTGCCATCAAGACCAGATCAGACGCAGGTGAAATCGAGGGACCGCTAACAGGCTGAGGGAGCCGAATTCACAAGAATGCCAACGCAGATCTGCCAGTTGTTTGCCATCAAGACCAGATCGGACGCAGGTTGAGAAATCGAGAGACTGCTAACACTTAGAGGGAGCCGAAATCTCAAGAAAGTGAGCGCAGATCTGCTGGTTAGCTGCCACTAAGACCTGATCCGACGAAGGTTGAGAAATCAAGGGAGAAGATACGCGAGAACTGTTTGGGTTATCAGCTGAATACACCGAGGGGGCATGCATATATCTGCGAAACGATGGAGCAGTCTATCTGGAAGGGAGAGCAGGAGCAGAGGAGTGCTGCTCAGAAACCCTTTGGACAGCGCGCGGGGGTGAGGAGATAGAACCACCTGAAGGAACCGATAATAACCAAGAACTGAGGGCCGAATTTTGAGAAGTAGAAATGCGGCTATGGGACATCTCCTTCGCCAAATGAGGCCCTGCAGATTTCCGAGCTAATAACAGAAACTTCGCAGCCTGCTTTTGTCCCCTGATCTCCTCCAAACGCAATGATTTTAATGCAGAGCATGCATCGATTCTGGTCCATAGGGAGGGGGAGATCAAGTTCGAAAGCTCTAAGTGCAAACATAGAAGATCCTGAGAGAACCGACAGAGGTCTTTCCTAACCCTATTAATTTCATATCTTAAGAGCGTTAAACTGGCTTTTACGAACACTCCATGGTTAGAAGGAGTGTGGAGGCGATGGTTGATCTGAGCGAAGACCGGGATGACCACGGAATCTCTACATCTTTTCAAAAAAGCTAGATCTGTCTTCAACTTAGAGACCTGCAAGCGTGCCCGTTCAGTCCTCTGCCATTAAGTTCACTATGGAAAAAGAGGTCAATGGTTGCCTCCCTTTCTTGGATATTCTTATATCTAAGAATAAGGACGGTTCACTCTCCCACTCAGTGTTCTGGAAGAAAACGCATACTGAGCAGTATCTTCATGCCGATTCCCATCATTTCCCTGCTCAAAAGTTGGGTGTTTTTAACACCCTCGCTACTCGTGCCCTGAGGATTTCTGATAGGGAGAGCTTCGATAAGGAGAAATCCCATCTCCTTAATGTCTTTGTGGAGAATGGCTATAGTAGGCGCCTAGGTCAGAAGGCTTTCCTTAAAACCTCTAAAAACTCATTAATTAAAAAAGAACCTAAAGAGCGTCGGCTAGGTGTCCATCTTCCCTATGTACAGGGAACCACGGACAAGATTGCTTGAATTCTTAAGAAGTATGATATTCCCTCAACCTTCAGGCCCCTCAACACTATTCACGAATCCCTCTGATCGGTGAAAGATCCCATTGACCCTAAAGAAATGAAGGGTGTCTACTTGATCCCTTGTTCTTGTGGGACCCCGTATATCGGGGAAATAGGGCGCTCCATCCATCAAAGGATCAGCGAACATGTAGCTGACCTAAGACATGCGAGAACCAAGTCTTCAGCGTTAACAGAGCATGCGGAAAAGACCAAGCATCAGGTTTGTGTTGAGGAGGCCAAGGTTATTGCCAAGGTTGCGTAGTTCCATCACCGTAAATTCAGGGAAGCTATTGAAATTGAAAGAAGGCCGAACAATCTCAACGGAGATGACGGCTGGAAGATCAGTAGCTGCTGGATCCCTGCCCTTTCTTCCTAGTCTTGCTTTTTCTAGCTTTCGATGTTTCCCTTAATTTCACGGATCTTTTTCCTTGGAGCCTTGTCTTTTCCTTCCTCCTAGGGTTTCTCTTTTTAGCTGTGTAGTTTTCTCTTGACCCTGTTCTTATCCTTCTTCTTTTTAGTATGTGTCGCTCGTTGTTGTTTTTTTTTTTTTAACTTGATAATGTTTTCTCGTTATTTATTTATTTATTTTATTTTATTTTAATATTATATATATAGTATTTTCTCGTTTATTTATATAATATATATATATTATATAATATATATAATATACTATATAATATATTTTAATATATATATTATATAATATATATATATTATTATTTATTTATTTATTTAGTTTTTTTTTTTTTTAACCTTCTTACTTTCTTAATATATTATTTTATTTATTTTTTTTGTTTTTTATTTTTTTTTTATTTTTTTAATATTATAATATATATATATATATATAATATATATATATATTATATATATATATATTATATATATATATATTATTTTATTTATTTTTTAGATATTTGAGTTGACTTAATTTTCTCGTTCCTATATTTTTATCAATTCTAACTAACTTTTATCTTAACAACCTATGAATATTACTTATATATATTATAATATTATATATATATATATATATACATATAATTTATTCATATATTATAAGAAAGGTCCTTTACATAACTAATTCCCATGTAAATACTATATAACTTATAATTTTTAATTATTAATACCTTTTTAACTAACCATTAACACCATTTAAAATTATTTTATATATTTATTGGTTACCTAATATAACTAATTTCCATAATAATTTTTATGACCCTGGTCCTAAAGTCAAAATTAGCCGTTGGTCAAGTTAGCCGTTGGAGGCTCTGCTCAGACTATTTAACATGCTAAGCTGGATCTGTTTCTTCAACTTGTCCTAACGATGAACCACACTAGTTGGTTCGAAACGCGTCGACAGATATTTTTCTACATGTGATTACACCGAAATATTTCTTATAAATGTTATGGATCACAGAAGCCTCAATTCAACCATTGATGTCCTAACCTTTGAGATGTTGCCCTAACCTCATGCAAACCCTAGGAGACCTAAACCCTATCTACTTGACTAGACCCTAGGGCCTAGATGCATGAGGACATTAATGAAATTCTAGATGCTCTTGTCATAACGAAACCATAATCCTATGTGCATACCTTAGATGCCTCATGTATATTATGAACCCATAACTCTATATAATGGTGACATGAATAAAGGTCACTTAGAGCCCTAATGAAGAAGCCCTAAAACCATGATGATATCCTTTCTCCTGATAAAGAAGCCCTAAAAGCACCTTTATATCTTGACTCATGATGACGGAAGCCTTAATCCTAAGAGGTCCATTATTGTCAAGCTTTAAAGGAGCCTTTACCTTGAATGGCCTAAGTCTATGATGAAGAAGCCCTAAAAATAGAATGCCTAATTATGACAGTTCACAAAAAAAAAAATTATGAATGAAAAATGACTTCATTCAAAAATAAAATTGGCATAGCCTTGCAGAGGATTTCTTCTTCTTTCCAATGAGTCCTCACTCATCTTCTAACTCCTAGATTGGGAGAAATTGAATTTTTAAGATGATATATCATATTATTTCCCCTAGCCGACCTAAATCTACCTGTCTAAGTCAGCTTTACGACCATGAGACGTGTCCCTTCATTTCTAGTCGAAAAACACTATAAATACAAGGTCGAATTCGTCATTTCAGCAATCCATTTTGGTGAAGAATATCACAGGAATCCAGAGGAGTATTGAAGCAAGAAGGTCAAGGAGAGCTAAAAGAAGTTCACAATTTGGGCATTTTCAGTGATTGGGACTAGTTAGAAACTCAGTTTTTGTTTGACAGTAAGGGCTCAAAATTGTGGAGTCTCCTGTAGGAACTCGGGACAGAGAACAGTCATCTGTGAAGACTTGAGGACAGACGTGCTCGGCCTTATGTCTCCTCTAGCTCAGACTTTCAGATTGCTCACTCATTACAGCTCGAACAGTCATCTAGCTTGAGTGACAGTCACCTTGGTGGAAGGATCAGTAAGGAGACTCGTAGTGTTTCGGACTAGGTTCCGTGGAAAAAGTGTTGTTAGTAACATCATTTCGAGCTCGAATTGCAGACTTTTTGAGAGCTCAAACAGTGAGTTGTTTAGTGACAAGGTTCAGACCTACAGCAAGACACAGCCTTGTGGACTGAGCTCGGATTGGCCTTAGAACCTGTGCAGGACAGGTCTGTGGCAGCCGCCTGTGGGAGCTCATTTAAGGCTCGGATCGGTGGTAACTTAACCTGTGCGAAGGCCCAGAATTACCATCAGTACCTCAGACCTGTGACAGGTGTAAGGACAGTCACCTGTTAGGCTCGGACTCACCTTGGAAGCTCAATCCCAGGGGTATAATCTCAAATCAGTCATCACTTACAACTCGGTGAGGGGACAGTCACATTGCCTTGGCTCGGACTTGCCCAGATTTGTAGCTTGGTGCATTAACTCATTTTGAGAAGCTCAGATCTACAAGACAGTGGAAAAAGAGACTCAGACTTGTGAAGAGGAGGATCAGACCAGTGTAGACAGTCTACTGTGGAAGAATTGGATGTGTTAAAGTTTGGACTTAAGGACTGTGATCACAAACAACTTTGTTTAATAGAGGCTTGCAATCTTTTGGAGTTCGGACCTGTGGAGTTGACATATGATAGCTCAGTTTATTGACCTGTGATAAGCTTGAGAACAGTTTCAGCTATATACATCTTAAAGAGAAGCATTACGAAAGTATTGTTGAAGATCCCCTTTAGTTTGGAGGGCAGAAGAAGTTTTTGGGGCAGACTTAGTACAGCCTATTGAAGACATCTTGTTGAGAAGCCATAGTTGATCTTGGAGATTCTTGGAGACCATGATGCATTAGCCATCATGTGGTGACCTTGAAGATTTTGTTTGGGTACAAAGAAGAGTTGTGGTGACACCTTCATGAGAAGACAAAGTTGCCATTGATGAACTGACTACCTTGGAAATCGTTTGAGGGCAGTGCTGAAGGTGAAGAGATTGACAGGGCTCGTTGAAGAAGATATTGGGAGCCGTGAAGAATCACTAAACTTATCTTGATGAATTGAAGTTGTGGGTTGGAGCCCTAGAGGATATGAGCCCGAAGAAGACTAGGTTGGAGCCTCATAAAGACAAGGTTGGTGCCTTGGGAAGATAGGGTTGGAGCCTCAAAGTGACAAGGTTGGAGCCTTGGAAGAAAGGGTTGGATCCCTAGAGGTTGGAGCCTCGTGAAGTCCAAGTCAGTGCTTGGCAAAGTACAGGCTAGTGCCTGGTAGTTTTGAAGATTGGTGTCTTCATCTAGGGTTGGAGCCCTAATTATTATTGTACTTGATTGGTTGTAAAAAGGATTGGAGTCCTCGTTATTGATTAATAAAATTATTATTCTATCATTGTTTATTTTGTGTTCTAATTATAAGTGATCTTAACTGGTAAAAATAACAATTGAAAAGAAATATTGATTCACACCCCCTCTCAGTGTTTCCAACAATTGCAATCAGAGCCAGTACTTTCACTCAAAGCCTAACATCTTGAAGGTAGATCCTTAGAACACAAATGGCAAAGCCAAGGAAGAAAGCCTCCAATCCTTCTAAAGATGTATCTTCTTCAACCATGAAAGTAGAAGATAATAAAATTGGGAAAGCTCCATTGTTCAATGGAAACTTTGATGTATGGAAGGCAAGAATGAAGAATTTTTTCATGGCTCAAGCTTTTGAAGTTTGGGAATCCTTGATTACTAAAAGCACAATGGAAGAAGAATCCAAGGAATATAATGCAAGATCGATGAAGGAAATCTTGAGTGGCCTCCCAGATCCTATAAAGGCCAAAGTGGAGAAATGTTCATTCGCAAAAGGTATGTGGGACAAACTTCAAGATCTTCGCTCAAAAGGAGCATTGACCATGACCTCTAGTCAAGAAGATGATGGAAAGCAAGAAGGAAATCCAGAACCCATTAAGGAAGCTGAAAATAAGAGAGAAGATATCAAGACCAAAGAACACCTAGAAGATGAAGAAAACGAAGAGGACTTCACAGAAGATCTCATGGCAAAACTTGTAGCCACCCTAGAAGAGATAAGCAATTTGAAAAAGCAAAATGAGGAGCTCAAGAAGCAATCACAAGATGGTGACCATACCCTTGACAAGGCAAGGAAGGAAGTTGACCTATTCAAGCTTTAGGTACAAGAAAGAGATGAGGAGCTCACCAAGCTAAAGCAGGAATTTCATCAAAACAAGAAAAGGCATCATGAAGAAGTCATATCCATAACAAATCAATTGGATAAAGCAAAGAAAAGGGAGGACATTTTGTCAAGCCACCTTGAACAAAGACACAAGGACTTGAACAAACTTGAAGCAAAAAATGGTCAATACAAGGAAGAGGTCTCCTCCCTTAAATCTCAACTAGAAGAAGCAGAGAAACAAGCACAAGGAGCTGAAAGGGTAATGGAAGCTTTAGCACACCTATAAGGACAAGTTGACGAAGTAGAAAAAGAAAAAAATTCCATGACAAGCCAACTAGAAGAAAAGGATGAAGACATCACCAAATTAAAATCAGAAATCGCCTCACTTAAGGTCTAATCATGTGAAGCAAGGAGAATGAAGGATGAAATGGAGAATTTGTTGAAGTTTCTAAGTTTACTTATTTAGAAACCCTCCATGCACTTTATCTAGTTTATTCCTACCTACTTGTTATTTAACTTAACAAGTTATTTACAATGTAAATACAAAAAATAAACACTAGTGCATGCTCAACATATTACAGATCAGCAACTAAAGGAAACAGAAACAATCACACCATATGACACCATTATTTTTGGACTAATGTCCCCGGAAAAACCCAATGTGGGAAAACCAGTGCAGCGATCTGAGGGTTTTCTTATTAAGCAATATCATAGTACAATCTAGGTGTCGAAACTGGCCTACCCAACAGAGAATTTCCTTGGCAATAATACCTCTCAGTTTCTGACAAATCTCTAGCTGAAACCTCGAATAAACCTTCCAACAGCTACTCAGCCCAAATCTACCCCAGAAACCCCAGCATCAACCTCTCTCTGGACTATATTAGCCCCTCTCTGCCCCACGCTGGCCCTGCGTCACCCCAGATGGGTCTGCATCAGCCCTCTTGCCCTTTGCGTCAGCCCTCTGGCCCTCTGCGTCAGCAACGCTGGCCTCTCTGAGGCTATGTGCAGCTCCCAGCTGCCTTTGCGTGGCCCTGCGTGAGCCCTGGTTAGCTCCGCGTCACTCTCCTTGGCTACTGCGTTGGTCTCCTGGCACTATCTCTGCCTCTCTATCTCTCTATACTCAAATGCCCCTCAGCTGCATCTCCCGATCACTAATTCTATCTCTCTTAGCAAACCTTGCTCTAGAGAATATAATGACCGATCACTCTAGTGTGTTTTCCAAGCGACCCTGAAGCCTCCTCTTATACTTTTCCTGTTGACATATCAATGGCCGAGATTAAGTCCCTAATCAACGACTAAGATTAGATCTAGCTTTATCCATGTCTTCTGGACCATTCTAACACAGTTTCATATTAGATCCCATTAATATTTATTTTCCCTAAGTTTAGACTTAGGGACTCCATTAAAAATATTAATTATTTTAATATCTCCTTAATTGTTTAGAATCTGCCCAAACCCTTTCTAGGTATTGGAGATCTCATGTGCCCCAACCTCTCCACCAAATTTTGTGGCTAGAGCACATCCGATGCTACTCCAAATCAACACTCCCTCTTAGCGAGGACTGTGCTCTAACAATACTCCTCACTGAATATTACTCTAGTCATCCGGCGTCAATACCTGTGTTGATGCTATGCCTTCCTACCCAACATCCTCTGCACTGCTGCATCTTATACTGTTGCATCCTGTACCGCTGCCCATCGTTCCTGCCACTGCCACTGTTGCATTTGTACGACAACTCCCTCTACATCTGTGTTACTGCTGATCCTTTCTCCCAGCACTACATCTGCACTGCACCTCCTCTCATCATGTTGCATCATGCTACCCACTACTACACTACAACTTAGTTACTGAGAAGTAAGTAACTGATCTCCCAACCTGACCTCCATGTTGGGCTACAGACACCCATTGATGCTGCAACTCCCTCTGCCACTGACAAGTGCTCCCTCTCTAACCTCTGCACTACTGCAACAACTCCCTGCATCTCGCACCGTTGCACACCTCATTGTGCCATCCTGCATTGGTGCAACACTCATGTGCCTCTCGCACTCCTACAGCCTGCTAGCCTTGCGTTGTCTTGAGACTCCTATATTATAGCTCTCTCTGTCGCTTCATCCGCACCCATCTCTATCCACATCAGCCATACCTACTACTCCTCTTCAAAGCTCCCATAGAAAGGTCAAATACAAGAGGTTGGGTACCTCAAGGATCCTGCCCCTCAACGCCTGTAGTCTGCCTAACTACAGCTCGATGTCTCCCCAACCGCTCAAGTGGCGTGTGTGCACTCATGGCACAGTCATCATCTGTCAAAACTTCCTTCTCTGCCCGTGTTGGCGCTGCCTTAGTCTCAAAAGACTCTCCCTTACTCTTCTTCCTTGGACACTAGGTCGCATAATGACCCAGCTCCCCACAGTAGAAGCACTTGATCTTGGAGAGATCTTTCTTCTTCCGCTTTTCCTATTTTCCCTCAGATGCTAGGGCAACATCTTCCTCCTCCTGCTTGACTTTGATCACCTTGCTACTGCTACCCGTCTTCGATTGTCGTCTGATCTCTTCCTGGCGAAGAGCTGCCCACATCTTGTCCCAAGATGGGAGAGTCCCTCTGCCCAACATACTTTGCACAAATACCCTGGGACAGTTGTTTTCTGCTGCTATTGTTCTGCTCGATTGATGTCCTTAGTCCTCCTGTGATCTGCAATCACGCTCTGATACCATGTTGAAGTTTCTAAGTTTACTTAGAAACCCTCCATGCACTTTATTTGATTTATTCCTACCTACTTGTTATTTAACTTAACAAGTTATTTACAATGTAAATACTGAAATAAACACTAGTGCATGCTCAACATATTAATGATCAACAACTAAACAAAACAGAAACAATCACACCATATGACACCATTATTTTTGGATTAATGTCCCCTAAAAACCCAATGTGGGAAAACCGGTGAAGCTATCTAAGGGTTTTCTTCTTAAGCAATATCAGAGTACAATCTGGGCACAGAAACTGGCCTACCCAACAGAGAATTTCCTTGGCAGTAATACCTCTCAGTTTCTGACAAATCTCCTGGCTGAAACCCCAGATAAACCTTCCGGCAGCTACTCAACACAAATCTGCCCTAGAAACCCCAGCGTCAGCGTCTCTCTGAACTGCGTCAGCCCCTCTCTGCCCCACGCTGGCCCTTTGCATCAGCAATGTTGGCCCTTCTGAGGCTCTGCGCAGCTCCCAGCCGCCTCTACGTGAGCCCTGGCTAGCTCCGCGTCACCCTCCTTGGCTAATGCATTGCTCTCTCGGCGCTATCTCTGCCTCTTTGTCTCTCTGTACTCAAATGCCCTTCCACCACATCTCCCGATCACTAATTCTATCTCTCTTAGCAAACCCCGCTCTAGAGTATAGAATCACTAATCACTCTAGTGTGTTCTCCAAGTGACCCTCAAGCCTCCTCTCATACTTTTCTTGTTGACATATCAACAGCCGAGATTAAGTCCCTAATCAACGGCTAAGATTAGATCTAGCTTGATCCATGTCTTTTGGACCATTCTAACACAATTTCATATTAGATCCCATTAATATTTTATTTTCCCCATTAAAAATATTAATTATTTTAATATCTCCTTAACTGTTTAGAATCTACCCAAACCCTTTCTAGGTATTGGAGATCTCATGTGCCCCACCTCTCCACCAAATTTCGTGGCTAGAGCACATCCGATGCTACTCCTAATCAACAGAATCATCTAGGAAAAAAGGATGAAGAATGCAAGATGATGAAGAAGAAATTGATCACCTAAAGAAAGAAGTTGATCATTTTAACAAGAGTCTAAAGAGCTCTCAAACCCTAGATGACATCCTAAGTCATCAAAGATCTCCTCTTGATAAATCAATTCTTGGTTATGCAAGTGAACCCTCAAATAGTATTGATGCAAACCCTAGTGCTTCAAATAACAAGGATGTGGAGAAGCTTGGAAGAAATATTGATGCCCCCAGTTCCGACAAAGGCAAGGAGAAGAGTCAAGATGACATTGGAAGAAACCCTCCTCCAAGAAGATATGTAGATGGTGTCAAAAATGCAAGATGCAATGGATATCATCAAAGGATCCCAAGGCAGAATGACTCTAGGAGTACATCAAGGCAATCTCCATCCTCCAAGTACCAAAGTATATTTTTTGGTTATTGTTATTTTTGTACAAATTTTGGGCACATGGCAAAGAATTGTAGGGTATACCACAAGGACAAATATAATGGTCCCCATCAGTTTCCCAGAAGCAACTTTCAGGAGGAAATTATGCTTCCTCATTTATGTACAAAACGGAATGCTTCAATTGTCATAACATTGGACATATGGCTTGTGATTGTAACATGACTCGGGTTCCTAAACAAGCTAAAAACATGTCTACCAAATAAGAAAAGAAAGTTACACAAGTATGGAGAAGGAAGCAAATTGGATCTGAAAGTCTCTTGAACACTCAAGACATCCACTCATGTTGTTGATATGATGAGTGCATCTTTGGCAGATATGATATTCCAAGTTTTGATGATGAAATTCAGCCAAGAAGAAGACCATGCATACTATTAGGGGGACCTTGTGATTCTTGATTATTCTTGAAGAAGCTATCCGTGAAGATCCCTATGAAAACCTTGATGAGTCACACATGAACCATCGTGTTATGAGACATATCTCCCGATGGATCATTGTTTGAGATATCTTCCACCTGATCACAAGGCAACAATCTTTCTTGACTTGGGAAAAAAGAAGAGCTACAGGAGTTTATGCAGGCAGGGGGAGTTGGTTGATCATCTACCTCATCCATTTCCATGAAGGCATGCAAAGGCTTAGGGGGAGCAAGTTCATTAAAGAAGAACACCATGATAGGGGGAGCAACATAACCATCATAAAGAAAAATCATTGATGACGAAAATATGATGAAGCAGCATGTCAAGAAGCAGCTTGATAGGGGGAGTACTTGGACACCCCATTTTCCATTAATGTCAAAGGGGGAGAAATTGTTGAAAGGGCAATAATATTGCCATCAATGACAAAAAGGGAGACTGTTGGTCAAAGATGTCATTGATGTCAATATGGCATTGTTTGTGATGGCAAATATTCTTGTGATACATGTCCTAACATTTGAGATGTTGCCCTAACCTCATGCAAACCCTAGGAGACCTAAACCCTATCTACTTGACTAGACCCTAGGTGCATGAGTGCATTTATGAAATTCTAGATGCTTTTGTCATAACAAAACCCTAATCCTATGTGCATACCCTAGATGCCTCATGTATATTATGAATCCTTAACTCTATATAATGTGACATAAATAAAGGTCACTTATAGCCCTAATGAAGAAGCCCTAAAACCATGATGATATCCTTGCTCTTGATGAAGAAGCCCAAAAACCACCTTTATATCTTGACTCCTGATGATGGAAGCCTTAATCCTAAGATGTCCATTATTGTCAAGCCTTAAAGGAGCCTTTACTTTGAATGGCCTAAGTCTATGATAAAGCAGCCCTAAAATTGAATGCCTAAAACATAAAGATAAAATCCTAAAAGATACCATTGAAGTTTGGGAATTCGTGATTACTGCAAGCATGATGGAAGAAGAATCCAAGGAATATAATGCAAGAGCGGTGAAGGCAATCTTGAGTGAGATACTAGATCCTATAAAGGCCAAAGTGGAGAAATGTTCATTGGCAAAAGGTATGTTACTATGTGGGACAAACTTCAAGATCTTCACTCAAAAGGAGCATTGACCATGACCTCAAGGTCGAACTCATCATTTCAGCAATCTATTTTGGTAAAGAATATCACAGGAATTTAGAGGAGCATTAAAGCAAGAAGGTCGAGGAGAGCTAAAAGAAGTTCACAGTTTGGGCATTTTCGGTGATTGGGACTAGTTAGAAACTCGATTTTTGCTGGACAGTAAGGGCTCAAAATTGTGGAGAGTCTCCTGTAGGAGCATTGAAGCACCATCGCCGAGGAGAGCTAAAAGAAGTTCACAATTTGGGAATTTTCGGTGATTCAGACTAGTTAGAAACTTGGTTTTTGCTGGATAGTAGGGGCTCCAAATTGTGGAGAGTCTCCTGTAGGAACTTGAGACAGAGAACAGTGATCTGTGAAGGCTTTAGGACAGACCTGTGCTCGGACCTGTGTCTCTTCTAGCTCAAACTTTAAGATATCTCACTCATTACAACACGGACAGTCATCTAGCTTGAGTGACAGTGACCACGTTGGAAGGATCAGTAAGGAGACTCGCAGTGTTTCAGACTAGGTTCTGTGGAAAAAGTGTTGTTAGTAACCTCCTATCAAGCTCGAATTGCGGACTTTTTGAGAGCTCAAACAGTGTGTTGTTTAGTGACAAGGTTCAGACCTACAACAAGACACAGCCTTGTGGACTAAGCTCGGATTAGCCTTAGAACTTGTGCAAGACAGATCTGTGGGAGCTCATTTAAGGCTCAGATCGACGGTAAATTAACTTGTGTGAAGGCCTAGAATTACCATCAGTACCTCGAACCTGTGACAAGTGTAAGGACAGTCACCTGTTAGGCTCAGACTGTTAGGTCCCTATAATACTAGTGATTACCCCATTACTATTGAAGTTGTATCCTTTATTAATATTGTTGTGCCCCTATTGTCCCCATATTGTTATTACTGTGCCCCATAGAATCCCTCTATTGTTATTTTTGTGCCTTTATATTATTACTGTTAGGTCGGCTGGGTTATATTGTGACTCCTTAAACGCCTATATATAGAAAGGAGGTTTTGTCATTTGAATCATCAAAGAATCATTCATTTGTGTAATGTAAAGGAGGTTGCCCCCTCGAAGAGGTTGAATTCTAAGGCGTTGATCTATCTTTTCTATCTTTTTGTGAGCTGGTTTCATAACATTTGGTATCAGAGCTTTGGATTCTAGGGTTTCCCTGCTCCAAATGGGTTATTGTGGCATTTTCATTACAACTTTTTTTCTGCATCGTTTCAGAAGTGGAAAAAAAAAAAAAAAACCCATTTGAGACGAAATCGCATTGAACCTCGAGTCCAAATTTCAGAGCTTTTCGCGCTATATTTGCAAAGATATGATCTAAGGAAGTTGGTCTTTTTGCAAACTCGTGAATTACATTCCAAACAGGTGACCTAGGGAAAATCGTCATAAATTTCTCTCTGAGCATCGGACTGAAATTTCGTAAGAAGGTACAGAAAGAGGACGGACTATAGTTTCTTGCATATATTTTTCAGAGCCAAAGGTCGAAGCAGAAACATGTGGCACGTCGTACAAGTTCGCTCTACTGAACTAGCCTATAATCAGATCACTGTGGGAGATTTGGCATAACTCTTCCTTGGAGAATCCAATTTGGATCAGACTCGTGGCATTGGAAAGAGGACATAGAGGGCTACTGCAAGTCACAATTTCAGAACTGGAGGATCCGAAATTACAGAGATGCATCAGAGGCAATATTGAGCTCCTGCAAAGTGAAAAAAGGCGTGTAGATTTTTTTTAATTTTTGTTTAAGCTTGGTTTGAAAAATTATTTTGAAGGAATTCAAAGGGCATAGTAGAGCATTATTATCGGTAACTGATGCCCCGAGGAAAGAAAATGCAAACACCTAGTAAGCAACCTGAAAGCTCTAGCAGGACTCATGAAGAAGAGGAAGAAATGCTACATGATATATCAAAATTACAAGACCAAGTGCAAAAAATGTCATTCTCACAAAAGCTAACAGAAGCTAAGATAAATGGCATGGAATCTAAGATAAAGGGCGTGGAAGCTAAGATGGACGATTTGAAGATAGGCATGGCAGATTTGAAGAGAGATTTGACAAATTTTCTACAAGAAATACTTACTAATGGTGAAAGGGTAGTAAAGGAAACTCATGATGCGAACAAAAGAAATGTTAATCATGATTTCATAGACTCTAATGTTGGATCGAAGCCACCATATTCCAAAATTCGATATGAGGAAGTTTGATGGCAAGGATCCCGCAACATGGATATTACAGATGGAGCAATTTTTCGATCTCAATAATGTGCAAAACACACAAAAGGTACGTATTGCAACTTTATGTATGGAACCAAGTCATTTTGTATGGTATCAATGGCTTTGCTCTCGTAAACAAATTATCACTTGGGCAATTTTTACGGAAGAATTGAAAGCACATTATGAGGATACATAAAGCAACACTTTTTTTAGCCAATTGATAAGTCTCAAACAAAAAGGTTCAATAATGGAGCACATTGAGGAGTTCCAAAAATTAAACATAAGGGTAAAAAATATTCCAGAGGAGCATAGGATCGATGTGTTTCATAGGATTTAAAGATAATATCCAACATGATGTTCGCCTTTGGACCTTGATATTAGAGAAAGGCAATTTGGTTACAAAGAAAATGGAAAGCAAAATTAAAATGGCAACCAGGAAGCAATACCACTCACAACTATAAAGAATGGAAGTGTTGTTGCCCCTAGCCTCCACAACCTATATGGTTTTGACCCCACAACAATTGGAAGAAAAAAGAGCAAAAGGACCTTTTGGTTACAGTTGTGATACGAAAATACACTAAAGGTCATAAGTGTCTGAGAAAGAAATTATTCTACATAGATTGTGAAGAGGAAATAAGAAAAGGAGCAAGAAAGGTCAAAAGAAGAGGATATACTCCAGGAACAAAGCCTAGATAAAGAAGAAATAAATCTGACCATATCTTGTAATGCATTGGCTGGAATTACCACTCCTCAAGCCACCAAAATAGAAGGATAGATAAAGAAGAAAAAGGTAATAGTCTTGATTGATTCAGGAAGTACCCACAATTTTATTCATTGTAAGATAGCAAAAGAATTGAATTTCATCCTATATCCAGAACCAGAGTGTCAAGTGATGGTTGCAAATGGAGGAACAATAAATTGCTCTGGAAAGTGTCATAATATTAAGCTATCCATGGGAGAATATGTATTGAAAAGCCCAATGCTTTCCATTCCAATGGGAGGTGTTGATGTTGTACTAGGAGTCCAATGGCTATAATCATTGGGTACAATAGCTTTTAACTTTCAAGAAATTTTCATGAAATTTTATGCGAAAGGAAAGGAAGTTGAATTAAGGGGTATTGCAGGGAAACCAGGAAAGATAATAAGCTCTAATGGTATGACAAATCTTCTAAAAAAGGAACAACAGGTGTAATTCACAATTATGTTCGCTAGATGTTTCCACATTGAAATCATCTATTTCTCCAGATCTCCAAAAAGTCTTGGACAATCATTCCAAGGTATTTGAGACTCCCAAATGTCTCCAACCTATTTGTGATCATGATCATGCTATTCATTTGATTCCACGAAGTGTTCCTCCAAACATCAGGCCGTACAGATATCCCTATGCCCAAAAGAGTGAAATTGAACATATGGTTGCAGAAATGGTTGAGTCTGGTATAATTCAACCTAGCCAAAGTTCTTTCTCTGCTCCAGTAGTATTGGTGCACAAGAAGGATGGATCATTGCACATGTGTCCAGATTATAGGGAGCTCAACAAGCTCACTATTAAAGATAAGTTTCCCATTCTTGTCATTGATGAATTATTGGATGAATTTCATGGATCAATTTACTTCACCAAGTTAGATCTTCGTTCTGGATATCATCAAATCAGAATGAGACTCAAGACATTCGGAAAACAACATTTAGAACTCATGAGGGTCACTATGAGTTTTTGGTCATGCCTTTTAGCCTTGCCAATGCACCTTCTACATTTCAAGGTTTGATGAATTCCATTTTCAAACCCTTCCTTAGAAAATTTGTGTTAGTATTTTTTGATGATATACTAATATATAGCAAGTCTTGGAAGGATCACGTTGAACACGTTGACAGGGTGCTACAACTATTGGAGGAGAAACAATTATATGCAAAAAGATCCAGATATTTATTTGGAGTACACGAGGTGGAATATCTGGGTCATATTGTATCTCATGAAGGAGTTAAGGTAGACCCTAGCAAAATTAAAGCCATTAAGGAATGGGAAATCCCCACATCCATAAATCATTTGTGAGGATTTCTCGGGTTGATAGGGTATTATCACATGTTTGTTAAGACTTATGGGAAAATAGCAGCACCTCTAACAACATTGTTAAATAAAGATGCATTTTCATGGACTCCAGAACCAACAAAGGCCTTTGAATATCTTAAATAGGCAATGTGCTAGGCACCGGTCTTAGCTACACCAGACTTCACAAAAACCTTTATTGTGGAATGTGATGCTTCTGGAAATGGAATTGGTGTTGTTTTAATGCAAGATGAAAGACCTATTGCTTTCGAAAGTCATCAAATCAAGGGAAAGTATTTACACAAAGCTATTTATGAGAAGAAAATGTTGGCAGTACTACATGCACTTAAAAAATGCAAACCCTACCTAATGGGAAGACACTTCAAGGTAAAAATGGATCATGATAGCCTTAAATACTTTTTAGAACAAAGATTATCCTCTAAAAAGCAACAAAATGGGTCACAAAGATGTTGGGTTATGACTTTGAAATCATATACAAAAAAGGGAAGCAAAATGTTGTGGCAGATGCACACTCAAGAAAGGCTGAGGATGTGGAAGCATTGTTGTGCGCCATTTCTATTATCCAGCCATATCGGATAAACGAAGCAAGGGAGGAATGGAAGAATGATGAAGAAGTGTGGGAACTTATTCGAAAGTTACAATAAGGTTCCAGTACATCTGATACATTTAGCTGGAAAAATGATTCATTATGGTACAAAGATCGCTTATACCTCTGTAAGAATTCCCAACTCAAACAAAATATTCCTCTGGAATTGCATGCTTCTCCCTTAGGAGGGCACTTAGGAATTTTAAAAACTTACCACAGGGTTAAGAAGGAATTTTTTTGGGATGGCCTTAAATCGGATATTGAAAAGTTTGTGGTGGAATGTTTGGTATGCCAACAAAATAAAGTTGAAACAATTAAGACACCGGGTCTATTACAACCTTTATCCATTCCAAGCCAACATTGGGAGGAGGTTTCAATGGATTTAATCACAAGTTTACCCAAGTCTGAGGGAAAGAGTGTCATCATGGTGGTAGTTGACAGACTTAGCAAGTATGCACAATTTTGTGCATTATCACATCCATTTAAAGCCAGTACAGTTTCTACTGCATTTATGGAAACAATTCAAAAGCTACATGGAAACCCAAAGATTATTGTAAGTGACAGACATCCCATTTTCACTGGAATTTTTTGGACAAAATTATTTTCTTGTCTCGGTACTCATTAGCTCATAGCTCATCTTATCATCCTTAATCTGATGGGCAAATTGAGATAGTAAATTTTTTTTTGGAAGGATATCTTCGTTGCTTTGTATCTGATAAATAAACACAATGGGTCCAATGGTTGCCTCTGGCTGAATGGTGTTATAACACTTCCTTCCATACATCAACAAAAATGCCGCCATTTATCGCACTTTATAGATATTAGCCACCATCCATCACATCATATTTAAGAGAAAATTCTAAGGTTCAAGTAGTGGAACATCACATCGAGCATCAACAACAAGTCCTCCAACTCTTAAAGGATAACCTCATGTTGGTGCAAAATAGAATGAAACAATGGGCAGATCAACATTGCAGCGAAAGAAGTTTTGATGTAGGTGATTGGGTATTCCTATGGCTACAACCATATAAAAAAATGTCCCTCAAGCAAGCTAAGAAGGATAATAAATTATCACCAAAGTATTATGGTCCATACAAGGTGTTAAGAAAGATTTGTACTACGGCATACAAATTGGAGCTTCCTGCAGCTTCTCGAGTGCACCCAGTTTTCAATGTTTCATGTTTAAAGAAGGTTATAGGCGACAAGCTCCCAGTTCAAACAATATTGCCAGAACTTGACGAGGAAGGAGAAATTATATTGGAACCGGAAGAAGTCACAAAAACAAGAACTCGATAGCTACGAAATCGATCAATTTCGAAGTATCTCATCAAGTGGAAGAACTTATCTGCTGAAGATTCCACATGGGAGGATGAGAATTTTATACAGAAGTATCTATAACTACTCAA
This sequence comes from Pinus taeda, assembly GCA_000404065.3. Lineage (NCBI taxonomy): Eukaryota > Viridiplantae > Streptophyta > Pinopsida > Pinales > Pinaceae > Pinus > Pinus taeda. The sequence continues at coordinate 243,520 of APFE031110585.1, forward strand.
GCGTTGAGGACAACACTTTTTTGAAGGAGAGGGGCATGTTGGGTCCCTATAATACTAGTGATTACCCCATTACTATTGTATTTGTACCCCTTATTAATATTGTTGTGCCCCTATTGCCGCCATATTGTTATTACTATGCCCCATAGAGTCCTTCTATTATTATTTTTGTGGCTTTATATTATTATTGTTAGGTCGGTTGGGTTATATTGTGACTCCTTATACTCCTATATATAGAAAGGAAGTTTTGTCATTTGAATCATCAAAGAATCATTCATTTGTGTAATGTAAAGGAGGTTTCCCCCTTGAAGAGGCTAAATTCGAAGGCGTTGATCTATCTTTTCTATCTTTTTGTGAGTTGTTTCATAACACAGACTCACCTTGGAAGCTCAGTCTCAAGGGTATAATCTCAAATCAGTCATCACTTACAGCACGGTGAGTGGACAGTCACATTGCCTTGGCTCAGACTTGCCTAGATTTGTAGCTCGGTGCATTAACTCATTTTGAGAAGCTCGGATTTACAAGACTGGAAGAGGAGACTCGGACTTGTAAAGAGGAGGCTCAGACCAGTGTATACAGTCTACTATGGAAGAATTGGATGTATTGAAGTTCGGACTTAAGGACTGTGATCACAAACAACCCGATTTAATAGAGGCTTGCAATCTTTTGGAGTTCGGACCTGTGGAGTTGACTTATGATAGCTCAATTTATTGACCTGTGATAAGCTTGAGAACAGTTTCGACTATTTACATCTTGAAGAGAAGCATTACCAAAGCATTGTTGAAGATCCCTTGAAGTTTGGAGGGCAGAATAAGTTTTTGGGGCAGACTTAGTACAGCCTATTGAAGACATCTTATTGAGAAGTTGTAGTTGATCTTGGAGATTCTTGGAGACCATGATGCATTAGTCATCATGTGGTGACCTTGAAGATTTTGTTTGGGTACAATGAAGAGTTGTATTGACACCTTCATGACAAGACAAAGTTATCATTGATGAGCCGACTACCTTGGAGATCGTTTGAGGGCAGTGTTGAAGGTGAAGAGATTGACAGGGCTCGTTGAAGGAGATATTGGGAGCCATGAAGAATCACTAAACTTATCTTGACGAATTGAAGTTGTGGGTTGGAGCCCTAGAGGATAGGAGTCCTCATGAAGACCAGGTTGGAGCCTCATAAAGACAAGGTTGGTGCCTTGGGAACATAGGGTTGGAGCCCTAGAGGTTGGAGCCTCAAAATGACAAAGTTGGAGCCTTGGAAGAGAGGGTTGGAGCCCTAGAGGTTGGAGCCTCGTGAAGTCCAGGTTAGTGCTTGGCAAAGTACAAGTTGGTGCCTGTTAGTTTGGAAGATTGGTGTCTTCATTTAAGGTTGGAGCCCTAATTATTATTGTACTTGATTGATTGTAAAGAGAATTGGAGTCCTCGTCATTGATTAATAAAATTATTATTCTATCATTGTTCATTTTGTGTTCTAATTATAAGTGATCTTAACTGGTAAAAATAACAATTGAAAAGAATTACTGATTCACTCCCCCTCTCAATATTTCCAACAATAACAAGTATTCTCTTGCATACATAGGCATTTTCTCATTGTTTGCATTTCATTTCAAGTGCTCTTATTTTAAATCAAAGAAACGAGATAATTTTGGGACTGTTTTGGCACATTTAGCATTAGTTAACTCAATGTTGTCATAACTTGTTTACTGATGTCCTAAAGGTTGGATCGTTGCTCATTGAAACATAAGTTACATAAGGTTTCTTGAATGGTTTTATGCTCTATTGTGGAAAGGATTCTTTGCATTAAATTGTTCAAGCAATTTAGTAATTGGGGAAGTTATTTGATTTTCCAGTAAAGACACTAACATATTGGTTTCTTGTGAAGTTCAATAATCCTAATTGTGCACTTACTAAGCTCACTCACATAAGCACGTTAATCTCAAAGATCTAAATTCATCTTGAATGGTTAGTATTGTCACGTTGAAGATCTAATTGTTTTACTTCTAATTGACATTGTGATAATTGGTTAATCGCTAATTGTGCTTAAAGAACATCTAAATTTTGAGCAATCTCTTGTTGGCAATTTCTTTTCATTATTGTGTTGTCTCTAAAGAACCTTTGGTTAAATTGCTTCAAGTAACATCTTGGTAATAAATGCTCTAAGGTCTATTATTGTCATTGGATTTATTGGATTGACATATTGGTAAATTTGGCATAAAGAACATTAATCTCATTTGTTTACTTGAGCAAATATCTATTGGCTACATTGGTTACATCTTGTGGGAATTAGTAAAATTGGCATTTTATTTTGTGTATAAGATTGTCTTTTCATTCATTGATTAAGTACTCTTGTCATAAGATTAATCATAACTAAGTACTTAAGATCACAAAAAATCTTAATTCAAGAGCACTCAAATCATCTTGCATTGCATTCCAGGCCCAGATTTGCACTAAATTACCTCCAAACATAAGCTTGGTTGATAGAAAGATAGAAACACCCTTCATCTCTTGCTTGCAAACGTTAAACCCTCTCTACTAGTTAAAATGATGACCTTGCAGTTGTCAAAGCCACAGTTTTTGCAACACCGGAGACACTGGGTATGTTAGATTTCAAGGAGAGGTATCGTTAACCAAGCCTTTGCTTGCTTCACCTTGACTTCTCTCTGCCATTTACTTTTGAGACTAGCCTCAAAATAGATAAGGATCAAGGGATAAACTTAGCTAGGCATATAATTAAAATCAATCAAGATTTTTGCATCTCACCTACTTCATAGTATTTTCATAGCATATAGCATAGTGAAGCATCTAAGCAATGATTGTTCATCCAATCCCCTGGTATTTAATTGATCTAAAGCAAATAGTTAACTCCATAAGATAGCTCCTCAGCTCCAAACTGCCCCATGAAAAACCCCAGCGTCAGCCTCTAGGGACTGTGTCAACCTCTTCTGCCCTCTGCGTCAGCTTTCCCGGCAGTTCTCGCTGTTCTCGGTAGTTCTAGCTTCTGCCCTCTGCGTCAACTTTCTTGGCAGTTCCAGCAGTTCCGACTGTTCCCGGCAATTTCGGCTTCTACCCTCCACGTCAGCATTCCCAACTGTTGCGTTGATCCTCCCGGCACTATCTCTGCCTCTCTGCTTCTGTATTCACTACCCCTCAACTGCAACTGTAGATCACTCTCTCAACTTTCTCAGCAAACCCAACCGCAAAAAGTCGAAATCTTGATCTCTTGGTGTGTTCTCCAAGTGACCCTCAAGCCTCCTCTTATACTTTTCTCGTTGACATATCAACAGCCGAGATTAAGTCCCTAATCAACGGCTAAGATTAGATCTAGCTTGATCCATGACTTTTGGACCATTCTAACACAGTTTTATATTAATTCACATTAATATTTTAACTTCCCTAAGTTTAGACTTAGGGACTCCATTAAAAATATTAATTATTTTAATATCTCCCAAACTATTTAGAATCTGGCCAAACCCTTTCTGGGTATTGGAGATCTCATGTGCCTTAGCCTCTCCACCAAATTTCATGGCTAGAGCACATCTGATGCTACCCTAAATCAACACTCCCTCTTAGCGAGGACTTTGCTCTAGCAATACTCCTCATTGAGTATTACTCTGATCATCCGGCATCGATCCCTGATGTTAGGCCTGCTACCCATGGCCCTGCCACTGCCACTGCCACTACTGCGTTTGCACTGCATCCCCTCTCATCATGTTGCATCATGTTGCCCATAGCACCACCACTACTAACTGCTGCACTACAACTCAGTTAATAAGAATTAAGTAACTGATCTCCCAACTCTGACATCTATGTCAGGCTAGAGACACTCCTGATGCTGAAGCTCCATCTGTCACTGACTAGTGCTCCCTCTCTGATCTCTGCGCTGCTGCAACAACTCCCTGCATCTCGCACCGTTGCACACCTCTCTATGCCATCCTACACTAGTGCAACACTCCTGTGCCTCTCGCACTATTGTAGCCTGCTAGCCTCGCGCTGTCCTGGGAATTTTGCACTGTAGCTCTCTCTGCTGCTCTATCCTCATCCGTCTCTATAGACATCCGCCAGTCCTGCTACTCCTTTTCCGGGCTCCCATAGCCAAGTATAACCCAAGAGGTTGGGTACCTCAAGGATCCTACCCCTCATCTTTTGTAGTCCTCCTGACTAAAGCTCGATGTCTCCCCACTTTTGCTCAAGTGGTGTGTGTGCACTCATGGCACAGACATCGTTTGTCTCCACTTCCTTCTCTGCCCTTGCTGGCACTGCCTTGGTCTCGAAAGCCTCTCCCTTGCTCTTTTTCCTCGGACACTGGGTCGCATAATGACCCAGCTCCTCACAGTGGAAGCCACTGACCTTGGAGAGGTCCTTCTTCTTCCGCTTTTCTTGCTTACCCTCAGATGCTAGGGCAGCATCCACCTCCTCCTCCTTCTTGATTCTGATCCCCTTGTTGTTGCTTCCCGTCTTGGTCAACCTCTTGATCTCTTCTTGGCGAAGAGTCGCCCACATTTCCTCCCAATCTGGAAGGGTTGCCCTACCCAGTATGCTCTGGACAAACACCTCCCATTCTTCTGAGACTGCATTCAGGACTGATCTCACCATCTCTAGATCTGGTGTGGCCCCTATGGAAGTCAGCTAATCTCGGATCTCCTTCAATCGACCGAGGAAGGTATCGATCTGTTCTCACTTCTACATCTGGTATGACCACAGCTGATTTTCTAGGAGCATCTTCCTATGCACGAAAGTATGTTGATACAACTTGGTCAGGGCCTCCCACATCTCCTGTGCCATATTCTTCTCGGCGATATGTGGTATCATACAGTCCTTGACCCTATCAAGAATGATACTCTTGGCCCTCGCAATTGCTTCCTCATACTTGTCATTGTCAGTTGGGTCAACTGGGACCGCTATCGTCTTCAAGGCGAAGTGCTTGACACAATTTCTGTCAAGTACGGATAAGATTCTGGCCTTCCAGACCACGAAGTTTGAGGCTCCGTCCAGTCTGTCTTGGTCTTTTACTCCGTGTAGTGCCATTCTGCTGCTCTTCTACTTCCATCCTGGAAGTTCTCGATGTGACTCCCTCTTAGCCTCGATTTCTCTCCTGGAAATCCTTCTGTCGATGTCGAGATGCCCCCTACTCTGACCATTTGTGCAACCGCACCACTAATCCGGATTTCTCGGCTAGAAACCCTCGGTCGCAACTCCCTCCTCCTTGGCCTTGCCCTGTTAGGTATTCTTTTGACAACAATACCCCACCAACTCCACTCTGGAACTTATCCACAGCCTCCTAAACCCTAGCAACCTGAAGGTGAGAGCTCCTAGGCTCTGCGCAGTCCCAGCACTGACAAACTAGCTCCCTTAGCCAACTGTGTTAACCCTCCTGGCCTCTGCGTGGCTCTGTGTGAGACTGTCTTTGCCTCCCTCAGCCTCTGCGCAGCCTCTTCTTGGCCCGAACTTGATGACGCAGGCACTGTGTCACCCCTTCCTTACTATTTTGTTGATAGGAACAGCTTCTGTCACTCGGGACAGCTGTTTTCTGCTGTTGCTGCTCTTCTCAGCTGATGTCCTCAGTTCTCCTGTGATCTGCAACCACGCTCTGATACCATGTTAAAGTTTCTAAGTCTAACAGTTAGAAACCCTCCTTGTACTTTCTGATTTATTCCTTCCTACTCGTTCTCATTAATTAACAAGTTATTTACCATGTAAATACTGAAAGTACATGCTCGACACATTGCAGATCATCAACTGAAGGAAATAGAAACAAGCACACAAATGACACTGTTACTTTTGGACTAATGTCCTCGGAAAAACCCAATGCGGGAAAACCGGTGCAGCTATCTGAGGGTTTGATATATTAAGTAGTTTCATAATACAATCTGGGTGCCAAATCCAGCTCACCCAACAGAGAAAAATCCTAGCAGTAGTACCTCTCCTTCGGAGACAGATGCTCCGGCTGAAACCCCGGATAAACACTTCGACAGCTCCTCAGCTCCAATCTGCCCCACGAAAAACCCCAGCGTTAGCCTCTAGGAACGGTGTCAGCCTCTTCTGCCCTCTGTGTCAGCTTTCCCGGCAGTTCCAGCTTCTACCCTTTGCGTCAGCTTTCCCGGCAGTTCCGACTATTCCCAGCAGTTCTGGCTTTTGCCCTCTATGTCAGCTTTTCCAGCAGTTCTCGACAGTTCCGGCTATTCCTGGTTGTTCCAGCTTCTACCCTCTGCATCAGCTTTCCCGGCTGTTGCGCTGATCCTCCCGACACTATCTCTGCCTCTCTGCTTCTATATTCACTGCCCCTCAGCTGCAACTCCAGATAACTCTCTCAACTTTCTCAGCAAACCCAACCCCAAAAAGTCAAAATCTTGATCTCTTGGTGCGTTCTCCAAATGACCCTCAAGCCTCCTCTTATACTTTTCTCGTTGATAGATCAACAGCCAAGATTAAGTCCCTAATCAACAATTAAAATTGGATCTGGCTTGATCCATGACTTTTGGACCATTCTAACAGTTTTATATTAATTCACATTAATATTTTAATTTCCCTAAGTTTAGACTTAGGGGCTCCATTAAAAATATTAATTATTTTAATATCTGTCCAACTGTTTAAAATCTGCCCAAACCCTTTCTGGGTATTGGAGATCTCATGTTCCTTAGCCTCTCCACCAAATTTTGTGGCTAGAACACATCCGATGCTTACCCCAAATCAACACCCCATAGCCTGTTGTTGGGAGACAGCTAGAATGGAGAGGTCGGGGATCAGAGTGAAAACCCTCAAACTGAGTTATTGCCGCATTGTGCCTGTACAATCTGAGCGGCAACACGATCAACAGTCAAACTGTGTTGAAAATTGGCAACTTAGAGATGAATTTTTTTAAATAAAAACTCATTTCTCTCAATTCTGGAGTGAATTTCCAAAATTAGAAAGTCATGTCTAGCATCTCAAGTATGAATTTCCAAAATTAGAAATTCATGTCTAGCATCTCAAGTATGACTTTCCAAAAATAGTAAATCACCTTGCATCAATTGGTAATCAACTATAGTTGATGGAAAATCGCTTAACTTATCATTAATCAATCCTAATAGTTCAATCTCGACTTAATCATCAATATTATTATTATTATCCTTTATGTTACTATGATATTATTATTAAAAGGAATTACAAGTCACCTTACCTTCATGTTTCTCAATCACTTCGCACCTCTCTTTCCTTGATGACTCTCATCGCTCTACGTTACTCTCTCTAACTTAATGGATATGTTACACTCTCTTTGACGCTCTCATTAAAGACATGGCATATTCCTCTTACACTCATTAAAGGTGTGTCATAAAATATTCCTCTTATACTCCCTTTAATGCATATGTTACACTCTCTTCATTTAAAGTTATAAGTTTCTCTCCTAAATGATGACACTCTTGCACTCTCCTTAATGGCATACGTTACACTTCTTCTAAGGCATGCAAGATTCCTCCATCTAGGCATGTGTTTCCTCTCCTTAATGGCAGAAGTTACAAAGCATGTGTTACCTCTCCATTAGCATAAGTTACTCTTCCCAAAAAGGGCATACGTTGCACCTACTTCAAGGCGTGCGTGTTGCTCCTCCTTTATGACAGGAATTCGTTGCTATTCCTATATTTGTATCTCGTATCATCTCTTCTCCTTACTACTTATGCATTGTGAAAGAAGAATTTGAACTTGAAAAAGAGTTGGAGGGACTTGAAGAATATTGTGAGAGAGAGACTTGGAGAGTAAGAGTAGAGCTTGGTGAGCCAAGGTTGATTCAGTGTTTCAGTTTTGATTCAGTTGAAGGGAAGGTTGATTCAGTGTTTGCATCTGTTGTTGCTACCAGTGATCTTTATGCTTCAGCTTGTTCAAATTTGGTTGAACTTACTCATTATCTTGATCTCTCATTGTACCCAGTATCTTTGTTGAACAATTGACATCTAATAGAAGAAGAATCTGGTTGGTTTTTCCCCTTGTGGGTTTTCCCTAGTCATTGGACCTAAATTCTCTATGTCTCATTGTTAATTTTAGATATGTTCTATGCTTAGAGCAATTTATTTCAATTTTCACAGTTAGCTTCATATTTATTCTAGATTAGCAATCACATCAGCATTAAAGTAAACTGCAGATAGAACATAAATATAAATCGCAGAAGACAAGCCAAGATAAGAGGACACAAGATGTGGTGCTAGCCAAGGACAAACCCCAATGTGGGGAAACCCTTGATCAATTCTTCTTTTATGTTCTTCAAAGTTCAGCAGAGAAAGTGAGAGAGATAGTACATTTACAATAGAAATCAACACTTTGACTTTTGATATCTGCATGAGATCAGTTGAAGACATATTGCTTCAACTGATTCTCTAAGGTGACTCCTTCACCTATCATAGTGCTGCCTCTCGTCCATTTGCTGCACATAACCATGTGACATCATGTTGTACCATCATAGTGTTGGACCTTGATGACTGAGTTGCTCTCATCTACTCTCATCATCATGCTGCCCATTATGATTCATCTTCCATCATTATGCAGCCCTATTCATCATCATGTTGCCCTTTACTAACATGCCTATGATCTCATTCATCATCATGTTGTTGCTCTAGCTGTGACTGCTTATTATATAGGTTACCTTAAACTGTCCTCATGAACAGCCTCATCACTACACTGGTTGGGGCACAAACTCTGTTTGCTACAGCACCCTATTTACACCCATCAGATTCAACACAGCCTCTTGATCAGGCATAATAGACTAGCTGTGGTTAAATGTTGGAATATAAGGCTAGAACCAACCCCTATACACACCCAACAGCCCACTAAAAAGGCTCAGTCCATCCGCAATGTTTTCTGTGCAATCCGCTACCCAAGACAGAGATGAACCTTGCCACAAATGTCCTTATAAACAGCCCAAAAGTAGACTCTTGTAATGTGGCCTTAATGTTGTTCATTTTCACTTCAAAACAGTCATGAGAATGACCCTAACGTCCTTCCCTTCTTTGCTTAAGTTACCCTAACCTGCGGCCCCAAAACAAAGACCCATCTTCTTGCCTTGAGGCTCCTTCTCTTGCTGTGGATTAGGGCCTTCTTGACTGCGGCTAGATATCTCTTTAGATGACTAGGACCTGCGTTTAAGTCTCCTCTTGACCTGAGTATAAGGTCCTCCGCCGTGCTGTGGATTAGGCTCCTCTCAACGACAATTAGAGCCTCCTTTAGTCAACGGATTAGGGCTTCTTTATACTGTGTATTGGAGTTCCCCAAGATAGTTGATAGATCTCCTTCAATTTGTGGCTAGAGCTCTCCATTTGGCTGCAGTTGGGGCATCATCCTCTCTGCGGTTAGATTCGTTGCGGCTAGGGCATCGTACTGCAGCTAGGGCATCATCTTAGGCCAGTGTATACTCTTGGTGTCTCTCCTTCACCAAAAACCCAAGACGTGGAGAGGAGGAGATCGCATGAAGAGTGTATGTGTGTGTCAAATGACTTCAAATCCTCTTATATTTATACTAAGATGTAGACGATGAATAGACATGACTATTGGGCTTCTGAGCCTACATAAGATGTTGGCCGACTTGACAATTTGATTTATAACATAAATAAATTCATATCTTCATAAATATTTATCAGAATCGGATGATATTTAGATCAATCCTACACCTCTCAATGAGATGGATCCAATAAAAATATCAGCTGCCATAAATAAGATGACCCACATGGAGTTTGGCCCTAGTTGCCAATTTTGACACTCATTTTCTTCTTGGTTGTCTTCTATTGTGCATTTGGTTTATGTTCTATCTACAATTGCTTAACTAATATTGCAGCAGAAAGAAGTTTTGAAATAAGTAATTGTTTCAGCATAGAACATCAGAATTTCAACATGGTATCAGAGCTTTGGTGAAGACAAACCCAAGAAGATAAGAGCTATCACTTCTTTGAAGATCTTAATTGCTACTGAAATATTACTTGTTGCTTCTTTGAAGCTCTTACCTGCTGCTGAAATCTTACTTGTTGCTTCTTTGAAGATCTTGTTTGCTGCTGAAATTTGTTTGACTTGATCAGGATGTCTTCTTCTTACTTCAAGATTGAATACAAGTTGAATGATGCTTCGAATTTTGGTCCATGGAAGGCAAGATTGTATATTATCCTTGAAGAACATGATGTACTGGAATATGTGGAAGGCAAAGTAGTATAACCACCAGAAAATTCCAGTGTTGTCAAGGCCAAATACAAAAAGGGAGAAGTCAAGACCAAGAAGAATATCTTTGATTCTCTTGGAGATCATCTCATCACCTATGTCTCCAAGTTGAAGAAATCTAAGGAAATGTATGACAAGCTGATTGGAATGCATCAAGTAAACAACTTGAGTCAAATCCTTGCTTTGGAGAATCCTTATACATTAAGATGTATAGAGGAGAAACAATTCAAGCATACTTCATGAGGATTTCTAAAATTAAGGATCAGTTGTCAACTGCTGGTGAAATTATATCTAATAAAGAGTTGGTGTTGATTACGCTTGGAGGTATTTCTCCAACTTGGGAAACTTTTATTACTACCATTAGCAACAATGATAAGTGTCCCACATTTGATGAGCTCCTGGGAAAGTGCAATCAAGAAGAGGCTAGAATGATTGCCAAAGGAAGAATTCCCAAACATGAAGAGGGAGAACCTACTGCCTTTGTTATCCAAGACAAGAAGAAAAAAGGAAAAAGAGGTCATCACTTTTCAAGAAAGTTTGCTCCCAAATCCAATAGTTCCTATAAATGGAACAAGGACTTATCAAAAGTTCAATGCTACAATTGCCATAAGTATGGCCATTATGCCTGTGACTGTCTAGAAAACTGAAGTGCGCCAGGATCCAACTACAACAATTGTAGCAACAACTTCAGATTTGATTATAAAAGAAGAACAAAAGCTCTTGTTGTTCGTAAAGAAAGTTATCGTTCTTCCAAGACTTCAAGGAACCTGTTGTCGATTCTAGAGATAGCCTCTTGATTGTTGAGAGACCAGTGCCTAGAACATCTAGATCTGGTGTGTCTCCGATCATTCTTCAAAGAATAGAGACATCACTTATAACACTTCTTGCTAAGAAAATTTAGTTGGTTCATTCATCAAAGAAAGACATAATCCATGATTTCTTTATATATTAATATATATGCAAGATACACAGCAGTATAAATGATAAATCAAAGGAAGCCAAACCACTCAAGGAATTAAAGATCAATTACTTTAGTATGAATATGAAAGCAGAAAAAAAGAGAGGAAGTAACCCATCATGTAGAGCTCGTAATATTGAGAATTCCACATGTAAAAGAAGAAGAGAAGCTCCAGTTGTTCATAAAGAAAGCTATTGTTCTTCCAAGACTTCAAGGAACCCAAGGTATGATAATAATGCAGCTAAAACACAAACATAGTACTTTCTCGTTTCTGCTCTTTCTAGTTCCTCTCCTGTGGATTCTTATGATCGATGGTTGGTTGATAGTGGTGCTTTAAGACACGTTACTGATTATAATGAAGTTCTCTCAAATCTGGTTGAGAGGGAGACGGATTTGAAAATCATACTTGGAGATAATTATACATATCCTGTAAAGGAATTTGATTCTGTTTCTTTTCATCTAGATCAAGGTAAAATTATATCTCTTCAAGAAGTTTTGTATGTACATGGTTTGAAAAGGAATCTTGTATCTATATTTACCTTAAAAGACAAAGGAATGAAAGTTGTTTTCATAAATGGAAAAGTTCTCCATTAGGGGAGTTTTGAGGTCTAAATTGGGCCTCCTAAGGAAATTATAAAATAATAGTGAAAATAATAAAACAAGATTAGATTACATCGTCAAATTTTAGCGAACCAAAAAAAAAAAAAACTCTTTTTTCAACTCATATTTTCAACTTATCTCCCTATGGGTTTACTCAAATTTTGAGTGGAAACACTCGTTGGATGCAAAATTCGATTCCTCATCCAAAGAGTACCCATTTTGCATACTTTCGATGAACCATGCTACACGAAAAATGAGAAATATATGAAAAACGTGATTGCAATCACATTTTTTCATGTATTTCTCGTTTTTCTTGTAGCAAGGTCCATCGAAAGTATGCAACATGAGTACTCCTTCGATGAAGAATTAAATTTTGCATCCAATGAATACTCCTACTCGAAATTTGAGTAAAACCTTATGGAAATAAGTTGAAAATACGAGTTGAAAAAATAGTTTTATTAATTCATTATTAATTTTTTTTTTTTTACTTTTTTACTCCAAAATTGGTGAATCATCCCCCATGGTTGACATCATCATCTTGAATCCTATTAGTTCTTATAAAGTATATTTTGGTTGTACATTTTTCTTAGGAGGCCCATTTTAGACCTCAAAATTCCCTTAATGACTTGGTCAATGAAATCTAGCATGAGCGATGCCTTCACTCTGGGATTAAGATTTGAAGGTGTTTATAAAGTCAATGGAAGACCAATCCATGCTTTGATTCATGATAGTAAAAATCATCAATGTGAACTGTGGCATCGAAGGTTCGCTTATCTACACTATAAAGCTTTGCCTCATGTGAGAAAGATGGTTTTCGAAATGCCCGAGATTAAAGTGGATCATAATGGAATTTGTTAAGGGTGTGCAAGTGGAAAGCATGTAAAGGGACCATTCCCTTCAAGCAAAAGAAAAACCAGTCAGGTACTTCATCTTATACATTATGATTTATGTGGAACTATGCTTGTCACTTCTCTTAGTGGCTACTTGTATTATATAATCTTTGTGGATGATTTTTCTCGCAATATATGGATCTTCTTTTTGAAAAACAAAAGTCAAGCATTTAACATGTTCAAAGACTTCAAAGCTCTAGTAGAAAAACAAACTAGAAAGCAGATCAAAATCTTTAAATTTGACAATGGAGGAGAGTTCACTTCAAATGATTTCGTTAACTTCTGCAAAGAAGATGGAATGAGGAAAGAGACCACGTACCATATAACCCAAAACAAAATGGTGTGGCTGAAAGAAAAAACAAAACTTTCATGGAAGCAGTCAAAGCTATGTTGCATGACCAAAAGCTACCAAAGTATCTATGGGGAGAAGTTGCAAACATTGTCATTTATGTCCATGATAGATCTCCACACCAAACCTTAAACAACAAGACTCTTGAAGAAGTCTTCATTGGTGAAGAGCCCGAGGTTGGGCACTTAAGGATCTTTGTTTGCCCTGTCTACTTTCATGTACCAAAGGAAAAGAGGACCAAGCTGGAAGCTTCAGGTAAGAAAGGTATGTTTGTTGGTTATTGTGAAAATTCTAAAGCCTACAAAATATACGCGCTTAGTCAAAGAAATATAGAGTTTAGCAAGGATGTAACATTTGATGAAGATGCGGCTCTTGGAAAGGCAAGAAACACTCATGTTGGAAAAAGTAACAATGTTTGATCTTCAATAATGTACCCGAGTCATCATGTAATGTAATTGTCAAAAGAATAAAGAAAATAATTTTTATTATTACTATTGTGACTTATTAAAGCATGGGTTTCATGCTTGGGTCACTATGTTTTAGGTCAAAGTCCCCATTGAGGACTTCTAGGATTTATTCCAAGTCTATAGAATTATTGTACATTTAAAGAGACCCTTCATGGGCTTTTGAATCATGTAAAAAGGTTAAGTATTGAGTCAAATATGAATCATGGAACCTCCACACTATATCAGCCTAAGGTAAGATCAAGTTGGCCTAAGACCCTATTCGACCCCACAAGAATCCTATAAAAGGAAGGACATCAAATTCATTTGGAGCATCACTTCTCATCAAGTTTGAATTCTGTTGGGCAGAAGTGTGAAAATCTTATTGTTACGCAGAAGTGTGAAGTGGGTAGCTGGGAAAGTCTAATGCAGGGAAGCCGAAGTGAATGCGAGTTTGGGTGAGTCTAAGGAGTCGAGGAAAATCAAAATTTTGGTGGTGGTCTCTCTCTGTTTCTTGCTCTAGATTGTGAGATCGAAGTCTTCCAAGTTGGACTATTGCCGAAAGCTGTTAGCTGCTGCAATTTGTTGCATAGTCGAAGTTGTTGGCAAGAGGTCAATCTTCTAGAGGCTGACTTGGTGCGGAGGGAAGGTCTGGTCAAGGTCTAGGGTGAAGAGTCTCAAAGAATACTATTGAAAGGAAGAATTACTTTGAGTGGGTTTTCCCCTCGAGGGGGGTTTTGCCCTGGCATGTGCCTACATCTTTTGTCCATTGTTTTATGTATTGTTGCTTTTGGCAATTTCTTGATGAACTAAAGAAAGAAGATATAAAGAATCGTAATAATAAGAAACATCACAACTACTTATCAAGATCAATCACAAGTACTTATCAAGATCTAGAAAATCTTTACTGTCTTTCTGATTTTCCAACACCTCGTCCTCCTACTAATGTTGAAAGTTAGGATGATGCCTTGAATTCTCAAGAAGACCCTGAGCCTAAGCCTGATCTTGTTGATGAACCATTGGAGCCCAAGGACCCCTTGGATCCTCCTCCATGTGATCCTCTTGCTAAAAAGAGACCATTATGGCTCTGTGACACTTTACAGGATGTTGATAGACATGCTCCCCTAGAGGAACCTTTAGAGAAAACAAGAAGCCACGTCGGTTCCAGGGATATGTTGTATTCAGGCTTAACCATGCACTTTTGAAGACGCAGTGAAAAATAAAGTATGGAAAGATATAATGACCGAAGAATGCGAGTCCATCTTACATAATGATGTATAGGAAGTAGTTCCAAGACCCAAAGGTAAGTTAGTTGTGACTTCTAAATGGTTGTGCAAAATTAAACATGGTCTGGATGGAAGTATTGAAAAATGCAAAGCTAGATTTGTGGTTAGAGGTTTCTCTCAGAAAGAGGGAGTAGACTATGATGAGATTTTCGCACCTGTTGCTCGATATACTACCATCCGATCTATTGTAGCCCCAGCTACTAACCAGGGATGGACTCTTCACCAAATGGATGTGAAAACTGCTTTTCTACATAACTTCCTCAGGGAAGAAGTATTTGTGGAGCAACCACAAGGCTTAGAAGAAAATGATAGGAAAACTCGTGTATATTGAAGAAAGCCCTCTATGGATTCAAGCAAGCCCCAAGAGCTTGGTATGCCCGCATTGATAGCTTCTTGATGACGCTTGGTTTTACCAGAAGCAATGTTGATCCAAATCTCTACTTCAAAACGGTCCAAGGTATGCCTTTAATTTTGGCATTATATGTTAATGATTTATTCTTGACAGGTGGAGAACCTCTTATCCTCCAATCTAAGAGGCAGTTAGCTTCTGCATTTGACATGAAAGAACCTTCATTTGATACACTACTTTCTGGGCCTAGAGGTATGGCAAACACTTGGTAAGGTTTTCCTTTCTCAAGGAAAATATGTTGTCAAGCTACTAGAAAGATTTGGTATGACAGAATCTAAGTCCATGAATACACCAATGGAAATGAATTTCAAGAAGTTATGTGGTGAAGTTGGAGGACCTGATTTGGCAAATCCTTCTAAGTATCGACAACTGATTGGGGCACTGATGTTCTTAGTGAACACTAGACCAGACATATATTTTGTGATCAATACTCTGAGCCAATATACGATTAAGCCGTCACATGCACACTGGATTGTTGCAAGTCATGTGCTATACCTGCATGGGAACATCAATCTTGGATTGAGATATACTGTCGGAGAAGTGAGACTACATGGGTACTCTGATGCTGATTGGGTTGGTAACTCTACTGACAGAAAGAGCACATCTAGATGTTGTTTTAGCTTGGAATCTGGCATGATAACTTGGATGAGCAAAAAATAGAATCTTGTAGCCCTTAGCACAGTTGAAGTCGAGTACATTGTTGCTAGCATGGCTAGCTGTGAGGTAGCATGGCTAAGGAAGCTCTTTGGAGAGTTGTTAGAGCATGTACCAGATACGACAATAATATATTGTGACAATTAGAGTGGGATTCGACTTGCAGAAAATCCCATGTTCCATGACAAGTCCAAGCACATTAAGATTAAATATCACTATATCAGGGATATGGTGCAAAGAGGAGCAGTGAGAATCCAACATATTGCAACTAATGATCAAATAGTTGTCAAAAGGGAAGTTCTTTGTATTTAGAGAGTAGCTTGGACTGACGAATGTGACCCTTCCTAGTGGGGGCGATCATGGATGATCGAGAACACTAAACTATGCTCTTTCCTCTTGTTTGAGCTCACAAGTTGGGAATGGAGCCAGGAGAGCTCTTGGGGTTGAAGGAACTCTTGAATATAGGTTGTGCACGATCCTTGTCATGTGTTGACAAGTGGTAATCCCCGCTACCATCAAGTCTAGGACTTGCCAAGAGTATACCCGAGAATGCATCCTACCCACAAGCTGACTTGTTGGGATTGCCACCCATCTAGCCAATGGATGTGGTAAAGCTTGGTTGTGCAAGATCCTTGTCATGTGTTGATAAGCGATAATCCCCCCAAGCAGAGATGGGACTCGGTGGTGCGTGATCTTTGTCATGTGTTGATAAGTGGTAATCCCCCCAAAGTCTGTGGTTGCAAGTGTTCTACCACTTGACTCTTTAGGTGAGACTTGGTTGTGTGCGATCCTTGTCATGTGTTGACGAGTGGTAACCCCCCCAATTCTGTGTCAAGCTAGGAATATCAATGGATATAGGGTGATAGATGAATCTCACCTATGATGATTCTTCTTCATTAGATTGAGACATCATTGTTCCAAGGTAGAGATGAACAAAGATGAGCAGAGAAAGAAGAGATATTTGTTGCAGAAAGAAATTCCTCCCTAGCTGAGAGGGAGTGTTGAAAATTGGTAGCTCAGGGATGAATTTTCTTAAATAAAAGCTCATTTTTGTCAATTCTGGAGTGACTTTCCAAAATTAGAAAGTCATCTCTAGCATCTCAAGTATCACTTTCCAGAAATAGTCAATCACCTTGCATCAATTGGTAATCAAGTATATTTGATGGAAAATCACTTCACTTATCATTAATCAATCCTAATAGTTCAATATCGACTTACTCATCAATATTATTATTATTAATATTATTATCCCTTATGTTACTATGATATTATTATTAAAAGGAATTACAAGTCACCTTACTTTCATGTCTCTCAATCACTTTGCACCTATCTCTCCTTGATGACTCTCATGGCTCTACGTTACTCTCTCTAACTTAATGGATATGTTACACTCTCTCTTATGCTCTCATCAAAGACATGGCATATTCCTCTTACACTCATTAAAGGCACGTCATAAAAGATTCCTCTTACTCTCTCTTTAATGCATATGTTACACTCTCCTCATTTAGAGTTATATGTTACTCTCCTAAATGATGATACTCTTACACTCTCCTTAATGGCATATGTTACACTTCTTCTAAGGCATGCGACATTCCTCCATCTAGGCATGTGTTGCCTCTCCTTAATGGCATAAGTTACAAGGCATGTGTTGCCTCTCCATAATGGCATAAGTTGCTCTTCCCAAAAAGGGCATACATTGCACCTACCTCAAGGCATGTGTGTTTCTCCTCCTTTATGACAAGAATTCGTTTCTCCTCCTATATATGTATCTCATATCATCCCTTCTCCTTACTGCTTGTGCATTGTGAAAGAAGAATTCGAACTTGAGAAGAGTTGGAAAGACTTGAAGAAGATTGTGAAAGAGAGACTTGGAGAGTAAGAGCAGAACTTGGTGAGCCAAGGTTGATTCAGTGTTTTAGTGTTGATTCAGTTGAAGGGAAGGTTGATTTAGTGTTTGCATCTGGTGCTACTACCAATGATCTTTATGCTTCAACATGTTCAAATTTGGGTGGACTTACTCATTCTCTTGATCTATCATTGTACTTTGTATCTTTGCTGAACAATTGATATCTAATAGAAGAAGAATCTGGTTGGGTTTTCCCCTTGTGGGTTTGGACCTAAATTCTTTGTGTCTCACTTGATTCTTGGTTGTCTTTTATTGTGCATTTGATTTATGTTCTACCCACAATTTCTTAACCAATATTGCAACAGAAATAAGTTTTGAAATAAGTAATTGTTTCAGCATAGCTTGGTCCAACTTCACAAGAAAACAACCTTTTATCAACTCAATCAATTTCGGCCTTCTCTCTCTTTGTCCACGTGTGATTACTTTAGATAAGATCTTCATTGTTGATTGGATTGGATGATTTAATTAGATGTCATCTCTGTGTATTTATCAATGTTGCACTAATCATTATCAGGATTAATTCGATGCGGGGAAAAAATCAGGAAAAAATCGTTTGGTACAAAAATATTCATTTTTTTCAATTTTTTTAATATCTAAACCATCTACAACATAAAATAAATACATTGACACATAAATATGATAAAAGAACTAATATATAAGATGTTTAATATCATTTCTAGTGCTAAAATCACGCATAACAGAGAATCATGTCCTGAATAGTAAGTCCCGACTCCTGAGTCCCAAGTCAGCCTCAAAATATCAACAAAAAATATAATAATGTATCTCATGAGTCATAATGTCATATATAATAAAATGAACAAAATAACTAAAGCCTAATACTATTGATTTCCTCTGCCCTTCTTGCGAGAAAATGCCATAGCTTTCCCTTTCCCTCTAGATGTAGATGTTGGTGATGATGGAGTTGGCAGTGGAGTCCGCTGTGCTCTAGAAGCTGAAGAACTAGGAGTAGGAGCTATAGGAGGTAGACCACATCCTCTACTGGGGGCAGGGGTAGCCCGGGCAGGTGGTGTCACCTCCTCCTCCTGTTGCTCCAACTCCTCCTCCTCCTCCACTACATCCTGCACTAACCAATCATCAGCAGACTCCATGAGAGGCCTCTCGGCGTCAACCCTCCATGCAACAGTGATGTCAATCCCATCAAATGAGATGGCCTCCATATTAGGCATCCTCTCAAGTTGCCTCACCCACAATCGAAAATTGTAGTAGACGTAGACCGTGTCATTAAGTCGCTAGGACTCCACCCTATACAAAGACCATGAAATAATAATTATAAAAAAAATATTGTTTAATGAATTCAAAAATTTATTTGGAAATTTGCAATTTTAAATTTTTAAGTGTTAACCTGTTGCGCTTCTTGTTGTGTATTTTTTCAAATACACTCCAGTGGCGCTCACATCCTGAGGAGCTACATGTTTGGCTAAGGATTCGAATGGCAAGATTTTGCAAAAGGGGTACCCTGGCACCATGCATCTACAACAAAATTACAAATTAAATTTTAAATAAACATAAGAAAAAAAATGGAATTTAAAGGGACAATGAAATTTGAAACAAACTAAAAAATACCTGGCATTTTAATCATCCTATCAGTCGCAGCCATGTCAAAGCCAAATGTGCCACCTGCCATCCTATATGTCTCAATTTCTTTAGATATTTTTGTACGTTCTGCTGGAGATCGCACCATCCTCTAGACACAGGTTAAGAATCCGTCCATGATCTCAACATCAAATACGAACCCACATGCGTAAGAAAATGCGGGGTTCAGGAAAATTCCAGCAGCACGAATGGGACGATGGAGTGTGTTGTTCCATCATTCATCAATCACTCACCATAGGAGTTGTCTCTGAAACCCCTCATCTCCCTTATCATCATAGTAGGCCCGAATGGATTCTTTGGCCCTATCCATGGCCTCATACAAATAGCCCATTGCGGGCTTCTCACCATCAACTAATCGAAGAACCTTTACCAAAGGTTCAGTAACGGCACACACCTCCTGCACTCCCGCCCAGAAGTCTTCCTGGTATGAAACGAGTCTACATATGGCCTCTCCCTCTGGTTTGCAGCTCATTGACAAAGCACGCCACTCCTCTGAAAGAAACATTCTCTTCATGTCCCACATAGAATTCAAGAGGGATTGAAGAGATATGAAACTGATGGCAAACCGTGTAATGGCGGGGCGCACCAACTCTTTGTTGTTGGTGAATCTTCTCATCAAGCTAAGCACAGATGTATGATTATATATAAATTTTGTAATGCTTTTGGATGACTCAACAATATCTTTGACAAAGGGAATTTTCCCTATGTCCTCCAACATCAAATCAATACAGTGTGCAGCACAAAGTATCCAAAATAAAGTAGGATGCCTGTCCATAAGCATCCTGCCAGCAGCAACATAATTTGCAGCATTGTCCGTATGACTTGGACAACATTTTCTGCACCCACCTCCAAAATAAACACATCCAGCAAATCACATAAAGTTCTTGCATCTTTGATTTGTGCAGATGCATCAACAAATTTAATAAACATAGTCCCCTTAGGACAACTAACCAAGAAGTTTATAAGGGTTCTCCCCTTTTGGTCAGTCCAACCATCTGACATCACAGTGCATCCTGTTTGTGCCCATGATCCCCTAAAATCCTCCAAACTTTTGGTGCAGTCAAGCTTTTCATTTTGAAGAATCTGGCCTCTCATGTCATGATAAGAAGGGATTTTGTACCCTGGGCCAACAGTTGCAATAGCATCAACAGCAGGCTGGAAAAATGGATTATTCCTTACAATGCTGAAAGGAATATCACTCCAAAGGAGAAATTTTGCCAGCAACTTGTCAGCTTGTTCTTTCTCAGTTTGTTTTAGCATTGAATTGATAGATGGCTATGAACCAGGGGTGGTTCGAGGAACCAAAAATGATGAGGCAGCTACCGGGTTGGTTGATGTTGCAGTAGAACCACTGCCACTTCCTTGTTCAGCTGACTTTTTTAGTTGCCTCTTCATTTCTGCTTTGGCCTCTCTATTGTGGTTTAAAGTTTCCAATGCTTTCATGGCTCTTCGGATGAGTTCAGGATTTGTCTCTATGCAAGGCCCTACATCAAATCTAGGGATTTGTGCAAGGTGATACTTCAATCTGTACACCCCCCCGGACAAATGGTGCCCACACAACTTGCAAGACAAGTTCATCCTATCATTCGGAGCATCAGGTTCACCAAATTCCCAGAAAGGGTCCAATTTCCTTGGCATGTTTGATTTTGAACTTTTAAGTTGAAAACTTGAATGGTGTTTCGGTGAACCTATGGGAAAATAAGGATTACAATTTAGTATTTACAAGTTACAAACTTACAATTTAGTATTTTACTATTTACATTGTACAAAAACTAAAAAAAATTACATATAATTTAAGAAACCCCATTCCAAACCCAACTAAAAGAACTAAAAAAAAAATACATTGGACAAATGTCAAAAAACCCATTCCAAACCCAACCAAAAAAACTAAAAAAAAAAATTACATTGGACAAATGTCAAAAACCCCATTCCAAACCCAACCAAAAACATAGAAAAAAACAAAAACAAAGTTATAAAACAATTAAAACACAAAACATTGGTGCCCATACTGGTTTTATGGAGATAATGTTTCTCCTCCTTAGCTCACTCTTCGATTTTCTCCTCCAGTTTGGCAGTTAGTTGATTTAGCTCCAAAATCTCCAAGTCTCCAAACCCCAGTGCGCCTTCTGCTATCCAAATGACCAAAAAAATTCGTGGTTTCCTTTAAACACGCACTGCCCGACAGAGTGGCGACTTTTACCGAAAAAAAATCGCGATTTTTTCAAAAAATCGCAATTTTTTCGAAAAAATCGTCTACAAAGAAAATTTCCGATTATATCGCCTCATTTAATCATTTTTTTGAAAAAATAGCGATTAAACAATTTAATCGCGATTTTTTCCCGATTAGTGCAACACTGGTATTTATAGTGGTCAAATGGGTGCCCCTTTTTGACCAAGGGTCACCTCTAATGGTGGGTTGACTTAGGCTTCTTGGAGCCTACATAAACCGATATAAAAAATGATTTTTCTTTTAATTTTTATATTTTCTTTTTGTTGATTTGGAAGGTTCCTTGGCATGCGGGAATAACTCCCGATGCTACAAAAAACAACATGGCCAAAGGAGGTCATTCCTTGACATGCATGGGTAAACTTTCATCAAAGTTGAAATGAATCATGCTCTAAACAAAACCCAGATGCCAGAATCCGTCAATGGAGTAGGGCATTACCCATGCAAGAAAAATCGTCCTTGTTTCCAACTCACATGTGGAAAAATTCAAGTGGTCTATAGGCAATGCCCTGGCTCCAAATTGATCAAGTGATATCTCATTGGAATCCTCATGATCTGGTCCACCTTCCTTGAGCAAAATTTTGGGCTCATCTTGTAGGGTGTTTTCTCCATAATGCAATTCATGGAACCATTTTACATGCATGCAAGCTCACATGTGGGAGTCAAAAATGGTCAAAGTAACCACTGGAAGCTTCCTATGCAAGTCGTTGGGCTACTAATTGCCATTTCAACTTGGATAAAGTCAAAGTGGGAAAGTTGGATTGCTTCTTGGGACGAGGACACATCATTCAAGGTTTAACAACTATTTCGAGAATGAAACAAGGGGATGTTGGTCAGCATTTTCAAAGAATAATAATTTATCGACTTTTTCTTCCCTAGTTGGATGGATCAATCCACCTTTTGTGGAAATCTATTATTTCTCATTGTACATGTGGCTTTGAACACTTTATTTTATTAATTTTAGTTTCTAGAAGTAGACTAGATCTAGAATTTCCATGTTAGATCTAAGGACATTCCCAAAATAATGTTACTTTAATATAAAGGAAGTTCCTTACCTCCTCTATATAAAGGAATGGCTTCCTCATTTGTAATTCATGTTTGGATAATGGGCGTATTCTTCTCCCTAGGGCTTAATGAAAATATTTCTTGGTGTTTACTGGTGTTTTGGGTTTATCATGTCATATATGTTTCGACTTAGAAGAATTTTCTTTCTTAGTTCCATCTACAGTGTTCAAAGGGTTTGAATTGTAAGTGATTCAATATCACCACAAAGCGTAGTGAGATCAATCCATCGAGGGGCAACGAGTCATGTGAAAGGAGGGTTCAAGGCACTAGCCTTCATCTCCTCCTTTGTTGGTGTAAAGTAATCATTCAGACTCTTTGTTACACAAACCCTAGCAAGGGTTCCCTTAGTAAATTCTTAGCTTGTTTCACATGTGATAGTTGATCCTCAGGATAAGGGAAATCCTATTAAAGAATCCTCTCTAGTGGGTTTCTGACTTTACAGTTTACCCTAATTAGCCAAGAGATTATCCATCCTTAGATAGTAATCTTTCCCCTAATCCATTATTCTAGGTAATTGACCTAAGGAGGGTTTCTTCTTGATATCCTCTCGTCATTCATATTCCCTTGACTCCATCGCCCTTGACTAGTGGCATTGGTATTCACATCTCTCCATCATGAGTATTTCCTTTTTCTATTAAACCCAACTTGATCACTAGGGTTACTTGTGATATCACCCTACTCCTTATTGCTAGCCCTAGTCATATTTCAAGGAAGCCCCCTACAACCAAAGGGGAACCAGCCTAAAGAGACAAAGGTAGGTTGTTGAGGTGACAATGGGTGACCCATTGAGGTTACACTTGGATTGTACAGTGTGGGTTGGAGCTTTCACTATTCTAACGTACAAGTTGTGTAGTAGCATGTCCTTGGTATCAAACATTAGCGAAGATCTTGCTCACCACCATACAAGATGTTCCTGCAAGCATGTGTGATAAGAATTCTAAACAAATGCATTGCTCAACTCACTCATTAAATCCCAAATACTATAATGATGAGTGGCTCAAGGTTGGGCCTACACACAATTCCCTCCCTACAAGGGTAGGGAAACTTCAGAGGAGGAAGATCACAATGAACAAGATAAATCATGATAGAGCCACCCTTGATGAGGTGGACGACAGCTCCGTAGAGTTCTCCACTAGTTGTAGGAGATTCAAAGGCTATAAAGTGAGAAGAAGCAAGGGCTTAAGAAGCCCTATTCTTGATGGGCAACACATGGGACAACATGCACTATTCTATAACAATGAACCATGAGGCACCTCTCCCAAGTTCCTTCATCCTCTTCATGTGAGAGGTGTTGACCCTGCCGCCCGCACCTACCTACACAGTTAGCGAGAAAAGCCTTCAACCCCACAAGGTGTGGTTGGTGGCAGGGAACTCAGAGAAGGGGCTGTCACGCTGTTCCCAACTCTCTCCGTTTTAGCTATCTCCTAGGCTAGCTAAGGGGGGTGGTCCCTAAATGGAAAGTTAAGCCTAAAGCTAATATGAAAAGTTCTAGGAGGATTATTTAAGTAAACAAGATTGTCAATCTGAGATCTAAAATCAAAACGAAATATAAACAATAGCCATAAACCATACGATGAACATGTACAACACAAATGACCAGTGCCTTATAACGTTGTTATTTCGGAAATGAAAATATTTTTGTTTGTACTTCTTTTTATGCTCAAAATGGAAACGAATGCTATTAAATGAAAAGGGAAAATTTGCTTTGATTTTCAAAATAGAAACGAAGCTAAGAGATCAGGGTAATTCCCTCTTGCGCAAATCCTTTTTTTGGTGTCTTAAGAGCTTGATGGCTTGAACAGCGTGTGGGATCCCTGGTATCCTGGGAGGTGACTATTCCCGTCGAAGAAGTCCTCGCCCTCCAACAGAGCTGGCAAACCTGTCGCTTGAGAACACAGAAAACACTTGCAAACGAATTGTTAGTGAAAAAAGGAACTTGGCATATAGAGACCAAGTTGAGCTTGTCATTCAACCGAGAATGGACAAGCTACAACAAGCGTACAAGATATACCAAGCCCAGAAGAGATCTGAGATAGCTGCAGATCTCTCCTCCCTAGACAATAGTGCCTTCAGGCAAAATGAAAAACAACTAGATAGCAAATGAAAAATCACATGAACATTAAACGACACAAGTATACCTCATATACCAAGGCATGCACCACACGAGAAGCTGCTAACCCCAAAGACTTTTATTTATTAATACGAATGCTGAATACACAATCCGGCAGAGTCTCCGCCAGCCCAATAGCTCGTTCTATGATGTACAATAAGAGCCCAAGGCTCATATAAATAGGAAAACGGGAGACAATCCCAAGGCAAATTCCCAATAACAAATGGCAATAAGGTGAAGATCCCAATGAAGAAATGAAATGACAAGTGGCTTGATGACAATCCCAATGTGAAGATAACTGCTCTTGATTTCCACGTGGCTGCCTTTGAACTGCTGCTTGACTGAAGATAACTGCTTGAAATAAACTTTGTTAAATGCCCAGTTAACATGTGTTTAACTGGCTCTTAAACTGCTGGAAATTTCCACGTAGATTGTTGAGTTAACTGACTGAGTGACTGCTGTTAAACTGAGCTGTAGCTGCCATGTGTAAATGCTGTGACTGACCTGCCACGTAGATGGCTGAGTTTGATTTGCTGTTTAAATATGCTGCCCACCGATTGGCTGATCGTATTGCTGTTCTTTTGACTGCCGTACGGACTGCATTTTCATTTACTGAATAATATGTACTGCTATGTCATGGAATGGCCCACGTGGATTCTGCTTGACCTGTTGACTGCTTTGCACTTCCTACGTTGACCTGTGCCAAGTAACATTCAACTGCCAGCGTGGAGCTAGCTTCCGTACGGACGTACGGACGTACGGACCTTGCTGTACGGCTTTTAAATTTGGCCATGTGCTAATTATATATATGGTGTGCTTTGACCTTTGACTTGCATACGTTAACCTTTGAACTGACTTTAGATTGCTGAGTGGTTAAACCGTGCTACCAATCCGTTGAATTTTTGACTTGTGAAGGCTGCCGTACGGCCGTACGGAAATCGTACGGACTGCTTTAATTGTTGAGCTATGGTGAGGTGAGTGGGCCCACTTAATAATTTATTTAACCTTAATTTAATTCAAATTTAAATCAAAGTTATACCTTTTGAAAATTCCATGAACTCAAACTTTGACTTTGACTTTGACTTTGACTTTCTGAAATTTTGACTTGATGTGGGCCCCACATTACTTTGCCACGTCACCTTGATCATCTGCTTAATCTCCATGTCAAAATTTGACTTATTTTGACTTTGGAAATTTTTTTAA
>APFE031110589.1:0-29611 GCA_000404065.3 Pinus taeda
TCCTGGTCTTCCTTGGTAGCACAAACCATAATCACTAGTGCCATACAAATACCTGAAAACCCACTTCACTGCTGTCCAGTGCTCCTTCCCTGGTTTTGACATAAACCTGCTCAATACTCCCACTGCATGTGTAATGTTTGGTCTAGTACAGACCATTGCATACATCAAGCTACCAACTGCATTTGCATATGGAACACGGGACATGTCCTCTTCCTCTTCTTGTGTCTTGGGACACTGTTTAGCAGAAAACCTCACACCTATAGGAATAGGAACCTTCACCGGTTTACTATCCTGCATATTAAACCTTTGCAGGATTGTCTCGACATACTTCCTCTGGTTTAACAAGAGCTTCCTCTTTGCCTGATCTCTTTTAATTTCCATGCCCAAAATAAAGTTTGTAGCACCGAGATCTTTCATCTCGAATTTGGAGGACAATTGGGTCTTCAAATCCTGGATAATTTCTTTGTCATTTCCAACCAGCAACATATCATCCACATACAAGACTAGATAAATAACACAATCACCAATTAATTTAAAATACATGCAATGATCTGTTTTGCTTCTGGTGAAACCAAGTTCTCATATAAATGTATCAAATTTCTGATACCACATCCTTGCTAATTGTTTTAACCCATACATAGACTTCTTTAACTTGCATACCAGTTCTTTCTTACCCTTCACCGCAAAGCCTTCAGGTTGCTTCATGTAGATCTCCTCTTCCAGATCCCCGTAAAGAAATGTTGTCTTCACATCCATTTGTTCTACCTCAAAATCAAAAGCAGCAGCAACAAACAAAATTAATCTAATAGAAGTTACCTTGGCAACAGAAGAAAAAATATCACCAAAATCAATTCCTGACACCTGGGAATAACCTTTTGCTACCAACCGAGCTTTATATTTCTCCACCTTTCCTTCTGCATTTGTCTTCTTCTTGAACACTCATTTGCTGCCAATGGGTTTCCTTCTAGCCGACAACTCCACTAGATCCCAAGCTTCATTTTTGTACAAAGATGCCATTTCATCAACCATGGCCTCTTTCCAGAGTTTTCCATCCTCTGAATCTACTGCGTCCTTCACAGTTCTGGGATCATCATCAGTAATAGATAAAGCAAAATTTGAACAGAAGCAGATGGACTATACCTTTCTGACTGCCTTCTTTCTCGAGCTGATCTTCTCACAGCCAGAGTTTTGTTGGCTCTTCATCTTCTGATTCCTCCCTTGCTACAGAGTCTGATTCTTCCTCCTTTAGTTCAAACTCTATCTTCACGGTTTCCTTTGGTTGGACTTCATGTTTAATAACATCTTTCACCTCTCTGAACACCACATCGCGGCTGTACACAACCTTCCGTGTGACTGGGTTCCAAAGTTTATAACCCTTTAAACCATCCTTATACCCAATAAGATGCACTTTTCAGATTTACTATCCAACTTGGTTCGGTTCTCCTTTGGAACATGTACATATGCATCAATCCAAATACCCTTAGATGTGAAAGAGAGGGTTTCTTACCAGTCCATACTTCTTGTGGAGTCTTATCCTCCAATGCTGATGAAGGTGACCTGTTGACCAGGTAGCATGCAATATCCACCGCCTCTGCCCAGAATTCCTGTCATAACCTTGCACCACTGAGCATGCTTCTTGCCCTTTCCATCAACGTCTTGTTCATTCTTTCTATGACTCCATTTTGCTGAGGTGTATATGGAGTAGTCTTCTGTCGTGCTATACCGCACTTCTTACAGAATTCTTTAAATTCCTTGCTGCAAAATACTCCACCATTATCTATCCTCAACACCTTTATCTTCTTCTCTGTCTGATTTTGCACTAGAGCCTTAAATTCTTTAAACCTATCAAAGACTTCAGATTTCTTCTTAAGGAAATATATCCATGTATTCCTTGAGAAGTCATCTATAAATGATACATAGTACACAAACTTACCCAGTGATGGAACCTTCACAAGTCCAACACATCACTGTGCACAAGCTCTAATATTTGTTTCGTCCTCTTACCACCAGAGGGGAAACTCACGCGATTCTGCTTCCCATATACACAATTTTCACACAAATCAAAATCCAAAGAGCTATTACTCATACCTTCTACCATACCTTTACCATGAAGTATTCAAAGGCCCTTCTCTCCAATATGTCCAAGCCTTTGATGCCACAACATGGTCTTCTCTCCAAGGACCACTAAAGTTTTTGCTCCACTTTCAGGAACCACAGAACTATTGCACCCATCAACAACAGTGCTACCTTGCAGCTTGTACAGAGTTTCATTCCAAACACCCTGCATCAATACCAGTGTTCCCCGAACCATCTTGCAGGTATCCTTCTCAAACACTGTTTTTACACCTGCATCATCTAGCTTGCTTACAGAAATCAGATTTCTGGCCAATGCAGGAATTGCAGAACACCCGGAAATGTTCTAACCCTTCTAGCTTGCAATTTCAACTTTACTTTTCCGCGACCAACAATTCTAGCCTTCCTATCATCCCCCAAGAAGACATCACCACCATTGAATTTCTCATACTCGCAGAACCACTCTTTATGGGGAGTGAAGTGAAAGGATGAACCTAAGTCAATCAACCATGCCTCATGATCTACATGTGTACTTGAAGAAGCCAAGTACACATCCCCACCTTCATCTGAGGTGGTTTTTGCCTCTGGAGAAGGAGCATCATCAAATCTCTTTCTTTTGATAGGAGCTTTAGATTTGCAATCTCTTTTGTAATGCCCCTCCTTTCCACATTTCTAACACATCACCTTTACAAGTTTTCCTAGAGATTTAGGTCTCCCTCTAGATGTAGATCTCCCACTCAATGACTTATTTTTGTTTCTATTCCAGGACCGTCCTCGTACAGACAAGGAACCGCCATTCTAGCTCTCCATATTTTTCCGTCTCATCTCCTCCATCAGCAAGGATAAGACTATTTCATCAAACTGCAAGGCAGATGCATTTCTCCCTATTGCAATAACCAGACTATCCCACGAATTTGGTAGAGAACACAACAAACTAATGCACTTATCTTCATCTGAAATTTTGATATCAACAGACAATAATTGACTTACCACAGTACTAAACGCATTCAGATGCTCTGTCACCAAGTCTCCATCTTTTGATCCTCAGGTTATTCATATTGTTCCGTAGGAACAATTTATTCACCAGAGACCTAGATTGGTACAAAGTCCCTAACTTGTCCCACAAAGTATTAGCCGTAGCTTCCCTGATACATTCAGCGGTACTAAACATGAGACACACAATCGTATTTTTCTCTTTGCCTTCTAATCTAACTTTTTTCCATTCTTCATCGAACACTCCCGTTGGTTTAGTACCCGGATCTACCATGATCCGCTGATCTTTATCCACCAATAGATCCTCCATCTTGAGTTTCCACAACTCAAAACTTTGACCATTAAATTTCTCGATCTTTATCTTTCACTACTCGCCATCTTCTTTCACCACCAAAATCGATCTCGCAGATCTCCCACTAAACAAGGTCTACCACAGGCCTAGGTGAAACCCCTCAGTAACAAAGGCGTCCCCTTGAAGCCAAAACAGCTCTGATACCAAATGTAGGTTTTAACCCTGTACAGAAATTACTTGCATACAAATTCTAAAACACATAAAAAATGTTACCAATGCGAGAGCATAACACATATACACAAAAAATTTCCCCTGGATCCTAAAACTGAGACTACCAACTTGATTTTTCATTATGTCCTTTCAATGTTACCATACAATTTTATACATGTCGAAGCATCCAATACCATGGACCGAAAACCATCATGTCCAAAACCATGGATCGAAAACCATCGCATCCAAAACCATGTGCAAAAATCATGCACAAAGCCATAGGTAGGTCCGCCCAACCCCCTGTGACTCCCCCTACTACACAATCGGCGCAACGAAGGGGGGGCTTTGTCCCCCTCCTAAACCCCCGGTTAATTACGTGGGCTAGTCATGGAAAGAATATAACACAACCCAACAACTTGTTCTTTGGCTAAGTCTGGGTGTAATTTGGAATACCAAGAAGCATCCTTTTAGACAATGACAAAATATTTCTCAGTGCATTTTGGACTAACACTATGAGAGAAGATAGACACAAAGTTGAAGATGTATACAACATTTCATCCTCAGACACATGGATAATCAAAAGTAGTCAACAAGACTTTGGTGCAGCTTTTGAGGGGTTACAATTATAAGCATCTGAAGACATGGCATGAAAATTCGGTATGTATACAACACTCTTGTAACAAATTAGTCCACACTTACACTGGTAAGTCCCCATTTAAAACTTGTTTTGGGTAGTTTCCACCTTCACCTTTGGATATTTCATATGGCCAACAAGAAGGAGTGAAGGTGGATCTTACAAGGAATGCCTTAAGGGAAAAAAAAGAAGTGTTTAGAAAATTATGTATATCAATATACATGTACATGAGACAATGCAAAGGTAATGGGAAAAATATAAGGCTTGGCATGATCAACACAGAGCTAAAAAGTTGCTCAAGGTTGGAGACAAAATATGGTTACAATTGAACAATGAAAGGTTACACGATCCTCATAAGAAAATCAAGGCACTATGGTATGGTCCCTTGGAGATACTAGGAAAGTTGAAAGATAATGCTTATAGACTCAATCCACCTCCATATATGGTGCATTTACTCAATGGTGAATGTAGAGAATCTGAAACTATATGAGCCTTCCATGTTAGACCAGGAACAGGAACAATCCTACCATCTGTGGAGGATTTAGCACCATATGTTCAAGCAGAGTTGACAAAAGATATGGTTTTGCAAAAACGGTCAAGAACTGCAACACTGGGGAAGCATGACCTTTGGAATATTGGGTTGAAAAGACAACTTCCAAGCAGAGATAAATGGTGCACCCAAGAGAAGCTGGAGGAAAATTTTCCTCACCCCATTTTGTATAAGATTATGGGGACCAAAATCCTCCCAAAATGGGGAGCTATGAACCATCATTATAATGTTTGCCATCCATCTCAATTCTTTCAGAGTGGAAAACGTGGAGGAATCAGCGTACAAAACCATTTTTACTTGCAAGACCCAGTTTGGAAAATTGGGGTTTAAAACCTCCTAAGAGCATTTTGAGGCCTCAAACGATGTTTTTTGGGGGTAAAACTGTCGCTTTAGCATAACACCTTTTTGACTTATTCTATGCACATAGACTTTTCCAACTAAGCAAGAATCGCCACAATTAGATTTTGTATGAAAAAGTTATGTCATTTGAAAATTAACCTTCATGTTTTGGTCTCCATAATTCGAAAGGATGTCATCACATCAACCCCAATTATTCATGGAAAAATGGCTAGCCACGTGATCACAATGAAAAAAATTCTAGAAGAGTCCATATTGTAATTATAATTAAGATTTGAAAGATTCAAACCTAATCACTAGTAGGCTATCAGGGTGTGTTATAACTGAACCACTAGCATGAAAAGTGGTTCCATTATTTCAAGTGTTTGTTCCATAAACGAGAAGAATAGCCAAAAGGGATAGGGAGAGAGTACACAGAAAGGATTTGAGAACTTTAGTAGACCACCGTCCATAAACCTACTTCTTTGTACTTGCATCCATATTTTATTCAAAGAAAAAGAGTAGAGTGATCTCACCTTCCAGTTGCGTTTTCTCCCAAAAGGGTTTCCCAAGATATATCTTGTGTCAATTATTATTTGTTAGTTTTTATTTCACTATTATTTACTATGAATAATTATAATTTGCATGCATATGTAATAAATAGTAATTTACATATCCATAAATCTAAAGAGAAACAAAACCTCGTAGTGTATACTATGGATTTTTAATAATAATTTATCAAATCTTGTGACAAAATGTCCAATGGTACATCCACGGAAATTTACGGATCATCTGCGTATTTTTCTCGGCACTCTTTGAGCACCAACACTTGATGGACGCTAAGCCTGTCAAAATCTCCCCAGTTTAGCAAATTTTTCATGCAAATGAGGATGGTGTGTCAAAGAAGCTAGATAGGTTTATGCTTGGAATTGACCTCATTAACTCAAATTTCCACTCAATCATGGGTGTCCACTAGAGGGATTTTTATCATCTCCCTCTTCTCCTAAGGAGGCCTTTCTAATCACCTCCCTATTATCCTTTGAATGGCCGTGGACATGGATAGGCCACCTCTACCACTAAGATACAACAGCTTTTGGTTCCACGAAGATGACCTTAAGAAAAATGGTTGAGGGCTCTTTGGTTCATCTTGATTCGTACATGGTACAATTTGCAGAAAATATTTCCAAGCTAAAGTTAGCCACAAAACATTGGCCCATCCATTTCAAGGTAAAACATCAAGCTCAACTAAAGGTTGCAAAACAAGGAACCAAATCTCTCTATGAAGCCAACTATAATGGTATTTTCTCTGAAAAAACTATAGCCAGTTTCCATTGCCTAGAACAAGAGAGTAACCTTTAGTAGAAAAGGAGGAAATTGAATGGAAATTAAGTAGATCCATCTAGATTAAGAAGGGGGGTATAACACCAAATTCTTCCATTGATTTGCCTCATAAAATAAAAAGAAAAATACAATTTTGACTCTTTCTTTTAAGGATAAATCTATGAAAGTTGTCGGATATTTCGAGTCCTTATTCAAAGATCCAACAAGGTACCCATTTAGTAAGTCTTGGAGGTGATTTCCAAATTTACCATTGTATTCACTAAGGAAATGAATTAGGTCTTGGAAGAGAGTATCATAATCTAAGGTAAGGACTATTGTTTTATCCAAGCATAAAGAGAAGAGCCCATGGCTCGATGTTCTTCTAACCTAATGTTCTAGTAGAACTGTCTAGTACGGATTTCTTTGATTTTCTCAAGGATGTTATCCTTAAAGTCGTTCTGGAATTTCCACACTCTAGGAAGGTGTTGGGGCCTTTTAACTCAATATTTATCATGCTTATTACAAAAGAAACAAGACAGAGCATCCTTGGAAGATTTTAGGGTGATTTCATGTTGCAATGTAATCCACAAAATTATATCAAAGATATTGTAAAAACATTACATATGAAGAGAAATTCAATTTGTTGCATGGTAGATAGATGCACAATGAAATCTCATTAGCTCAGGGAGTTTCTCACTCCATTAATACATGGAATATAACAACAATCGCTCTCAAGCTAGACATAACAAATGTTTATGACTAAGGTTAGTTGGACTTCCTTCGATTATTCCTCACAAAAATTGGGTATGGGTCTCGCCACGATGAACTGGATAATAGGTTGTTTACCACTGACTTATTCTACAATCCTTATTAATGGGGCTCCTTCCCCTTTCTTCAAGGCATCTCACAGGTTGCAATAGGGATGTCCGTCATCTTTTCTTGTTCTATTAGTGGAAGCCCTTAGTAAGTTAATTCATGAGGCAAAGTCAAGGGGAGGCTTCAAAAGAATTGAGGTAGCCAAAAATCAACATCTCTCACACCTCTTATTTGTGAATGACATCCTTGTTTTTTCGGTGAGATGTTCGGGGATTTGTAGCTTTAAGAGGCATTGTTGACTTGTTATGTTAACACAAGTATGTAAATTACATAGAAAAATCATGTTTCATTCCCCATTCTTTGTTGGAGTTTATAGCATCCAAGCATGTCTTTTCTTCTTGTTTCCCCATAAGTCTAGATTTATGCTCTGGAGACTAGTTTAGGGAACCTCACAAATCATCAAAAGGTACAAATGTTTGGAAAGCCTTTGTTTTAGCATTTTCCCATATTGGTGATTGGAAAATATGGCACATTAGAAGTCGCTTAAAGGTTAAATTAGGATTAGATCCTTGGGTCAAGGTTGGGAACAAGTATCGTTTGTCAAATCCTCTTATTGCTTGCTTGCATTAGGCAGAGGATGTTTTATCCTAACAAAGGTCAAGGTTCAATATCCACAACAATAGGGACAAGCTAGTTGGAAATCCTCTGCAGCTTTGGGTCTCTTAAGCCAGGAGGAAGAGGAATTAGAATCATATGTAAGATTTCTTATTTCAAATTTCATATGGTTAAAAGAAGATATTGAGGACGACCTTGTATGGTCTAAGAATCTAAGAAATTGGGATTGCACCACAAAACTTGGTTATGACTCCATTGAATCCATGTTCACAAGTGGTGGAGCTCATTGTGGAAACTCCATGCCCCCTTAAAAAGTAAAAGTGTGTTTTTGTTGGTTTTAAACAATAAACTTCTAACTTGGGACAATGGATTGAAGAGGGGTTGGGTTGACCCAAGTAGATACACTTTGCGCAAAGATTATGAAAACACATATCACACCTTTTTATTTCCTATCAATATACAGTGCAGGTTTGCAGTGAGATTTGTGCAAAGATGGCACAAAAGCTTCCTAGATGCAAACCTGAGTTGGTGGAATGTTTGAAAGCTTGGATAGGGGAACAATCATCTATACATTTTTTAAGTGTTTCCATGCCTCTTAACTTATAGCATTTGGTAGGCCAAAATTTCCAACAAATTCTATTCTTTTCATATCCCCATGGATCTCACAATTGGTTTGATGATAAAATTATGTAATGAATTCAGGGTTGATCCAAAGCCCAAGAAAAGATGGTTGTCAGTAATGTTACCATTGGACCGAAGAAAACCTTAGGGTTTCTTTGATGGTGCTTTGTAGGGACATCCTCCAAAGTGTGGGGTTGGAGCGGTTCTGTTTCTTAATCTATCACTTCACATGCAAGGTAAATATGCCTACCATCAAACAACAAAACTCAAATAACAACTATGTGAACATTGCTATATTACAAGTAATGGGGGACTCAAAAATGTTAATCAATTCGGCAACCAACAAAGTTGCAGTTTAAGATGTTCATGTTTTTCCACAGCCAATTCTCTAGAATATTCAAGAAGCTTCCCTCCTTTACTTATGCTCAGAGAGTTAAACTCCAAAGTTGGTGCTTTATCAAAAGAGGCCCTTGAGTTGCTTGTAGGATTTTGTCATTTCTGCATTTGTTGATGGTGAAGAGCACGAACAAATGGTTTTCATTTTTTAAAATGTTCTTTTTTCTTAAAAGGGGTCATTATGGATTTTAGCAAATGTTGTATGTACACTAATTGTAGCAATGACACGAAACAATATATGAGTATGATTTCCCAAAAAAAATTAAGAGCCACAGGACATTATAAACACAAAATGTGATAGCAGATAGTGCATATCCTTTTTGGAACGGCTTTTTAAAGCCAAGAAAAGTATTGTGAGTACAAATTTACTTAGTTACAATTAATAACAAACAATAACAAAGGTGTCCTCTACAAATAGTGGATATGAACATTTGTTGAAAGATCCACGAGCCATCAATTGTAATATACAGCTCCACTCATCTCCAGTAACACTAAGGTAGCTTTGGACATTTGGAGGCATAAACTACAAAAACCCATCTTCTTCCAAGGCATTTTTTAAGGAAAAATTCAATAAAATGCATTTAGGTCATTTACAAAAAAATTGACTTGTATTAGTAGTGAAAAAAGTAGGAAAATTAAAATAATTAAATTTAAATTTAAAAAAAGGCATACTTGGTATTTTGAAACATATTTAAGAATTCACAAATTATTCTATTGTTTATCCTGCTAAATAAAAAGTTGATATAAATGCAAGAGCAACCAATTCGAACAGCCACTATGATCACATTATTGACTAGCAATTTATGCAACATATGCAAGTTCCAACAACATTAGCAACATGACCATGGCATTATTTACTTTGCAATCTTTAGTTTGCATGTTCCATGATTATAGAAGAGCCTCAAACAAAACAAATATCCTTCTCCATCCCAAATTGAAGCAATATTAATGCTCTATCATACTTTCGAGATGAAACATGTAAGAATAGGGAATGGCTTCTTGGGATGTGTATAAGTACAGAAAATTTTAGAAAACTTCATGGAAAACAACAATGTCCCCAGCACACGGAACTTCCTAACCTAGGGTAAGTTTAAAATTCTACAATATTACAAAATTGAAAAACAATGATAAGTTACATACATGTCCGACATGTATGTACTCTGAGTTTATCACAAGACATGTATGTACTCCGAGTTCTTGTAATTAATGGACATGTAATAAACTTTTTATCAATCCCAGACCGAAAGTCACTTGAGTTTTTGCAAGTGTTTGTGATAAATGTACATGTACTATAGGTTTTTCATAAAATCCCATACCGAAAGTCTGGAAAAAGTGGAAAGGGTTGGGGAACAAGTGCGCGTCCCCGTGATCTAGTGAGTAGTACCATGGCAGCGCAAACAAATATGACACAAAATGCCAAACAATAGCTCAGATCGGTTGAAATAAAATGCCATTAACAAAGTAATCTAGACCAAACAAATAGGTAAAAAGGGCAAACAAGTTCCCATATATGAATCTAATTTTGGCCAAATAAATAAATAAAGTCAAACAAGTCGCAATATATGAATCCAGTTGGCATTGGTGAGCTAATAATAAATAAGTTTATGAATACACATAAACAAATATGGAGACCAATAATGGAATTACTGGATGGATAACCACTAGACATCTCCAAGTAAAACAGCATTTAAGACAGCCAAAAGTCACGGGACATCAAAGAAACATCAAATGCCTGTTTAGGGAATGAAACAAGCCAACCAGCGATAGAAATTTATATTTCAAGTTACAGGAACCTGTATCTCCAAGAAATCCCAAGGGAGAATCCACTCTTAAATTCCCGAACATAATTTCTCAGAGAATCCATTAAAAATGCCCTCGCATAATTAGGGACACACTATAAGGAAGAAATCACTTTCCTCACATAATTAGAGACACACTATAAGGTATAAATCACTTCCCTCGCATAATTAGGTACACACACTATAAGGAAAAAATCACTTGAGCCTCCTAGAGCAAACAAGACCTACCTGATAACCAAACTTTACTAACAAGAACAATATAAAAGACTATTAACAAATTTCGGCTACAAGGGCAAATACTCAAAGATGCAAAGTACAGGAAAATGGAGGTAGCAAGTATTGAAAAGTATAATTAGGTTCAGTCTTCATAATGATGTGTGTAATTATGACTTTATGTAATTGATGTAAAAAAGAAAATAAAATTTATTTTTGTAATGCTAGAGTCATGAGTTTCATGCTCAAGGAATTTGATTTCTAGTTAAGACTCACATTGTGAGCTTTTAGGATTTATCATCATGTCATAAAGTCTATTGAGTCAATGTCAAAGATGAAAGACCCATTTGGGCATGTATTTCATTGTAAAAGAAAACTTGTGAACCCTCCAAGACCATGTCACAAGGTCACCCTGAAGTCGGCCTAAAGATGTTTCTAGTACGACATGTCGGCCTAAAGATGTTTCTAGTAGGACATATCGGCCTAGGCACCAGTTCAAGTCGGCTTATTTTGGATGCACTAACCACTATATCTATCGGCAGCTCAGCCTTCATTTGGAGACACGAATTTTAGTCAAGCATAAGAACAGAAAAGAAGCGCGAGAATCACTAGAGGAAGACATCATCAAGCAAAGAAAGGAGGAACCGAATCTAAAGTTGTTTGGCACTGTTTTGGGCTAATCTCTTCGCACGTGTGGCAGAAACTAGGGTTTCTACAGTAGGGTTACATCAGCGCTTGAAAAATTCAAGTAAAGGGTCTCCACACCATCATTATTGCCAGCGGAAATAACAAGGAATATCCCTCAAGATAAGCAAAGGAAAAGCAGACCAAGAAGGTCCATAATTCAGCCCACACATGTCTTTGCAGAGATTTCAGGTAACCAAAATTGAGTTGTGGAGGAAGGCTTAAACTTCAGAGTAGCCGAGATTAGCAGTGAATGAAGGCAGTTTGACTTGTGTTGACTTGGGCAAGAGGGAGAAGTAGAGAAGAAGGATCTTGTGACTTGGTCTTGGAGAGGTTGTTGTGTCAAGGGTCTTGGTCTTGGTCATGGTCATGGGATTGGTATTCATCAATTGAAGTCTCTATAAGAAGAATTCGTTTGGGTTTTCCTCTCAAGTTGGAGAAGTTTTGGCCTTGGTTGATCGCTTATATTTTGTGTCTTGTCTCTTTATTGTTTATGCATTGGTAGTAGTTTGACGAAGAATAACACTATAATAATTTAAGTAAAGAGAAGATCCTAATCTAAAGAAGTAAAAAGCATTCACAAGTGATTATCATTACAAGAGAAATAACCTAATTGCTATGCCCTAGATATCTCAACATGGTATCAGAGCTAAGGTGACAAATCAAGAAAAGAGTATCTTGTCAAGGGACACACAAGCACTCAAGGATCAAATTTCAAAGGATATCAAAGCAAAAGTCAAGATCTACAAAGAAGTGTCAAAACCCTAGATCGACGAAGAAGTCTACACCAGAAAAAATCTTGGGATCCTCAAAAGACCACAAGTACCCTACTCAAGTTGAAGGGACCTACAAATCAAAGTTTTTTTAAGACTATACATCCTAGAGAAGCAAGATCAAGGTCGTTGTCATCATCTTCAAAAGATTATAAGGCAATCTCCCTCTCGTTGAAGCAAGGTTGTTACCATTGAAGAAGATCATCCAAGAAGCATCAAGACATCATCAAGAAGTCATCATCGATCATCATCAACAAGGACATCACCAGCAAAGGATCTAAAGTGATCTCCTTCTTTGTGGAGTCAAGAATCACTCTTGAAGAAATGTATCTTCATCAAGGAGAAGTTCTCTATCATCTATATTATCATCAAATTCAAGGAGGCAGCAAGTTGAAGAAGCATCTTCACAAGTATATTTATATCCACCTCTGAATCTGTCAAAAATGTCCTTTTGCAAGGAAAGCAACAAATTGGTTGGGTCTTCAAACTATCTTGCATGGAAGAAAATGACAGATCTAAATCTCATTGAAAATGAGGTGATGGATCATGTCAAAGGCTCTATCACCAAACCATTGAAAGAAGATGCTCAAGCACTTGCAAAGTTTATGAAAGGGAAAGTAAGGGCTCAAAAGATTCTCATAGAATCCATCAAGTATCCTCTCAACCCTTATGTACTTAAACTCGGCACTTCAAAATAAATATATGACAAATTGGTAGAGTTGTTTTTCGTGTTGAAGTTTATAAGTTTACTTATAAACCCTCCACGCACATTATCTGATTTATTCCTACCTACTTGTTATTTTACTTAACAAGTTATTTACAATGCAAACATTGAAAATAAACATATTACAGAGCAACAACTAAAAGAAAAATAAACAAACACACCATATGACACCGTTATTTTTGGACTGATGTCCCCAAAAAAACCCAATGTGGGAAAATCAGTGCAGCTATCTAAGGGTTTTCTTATTAAGCAATATCATAGTACAATTTGGATGCCAAAACTGACCTACCCAACAAAGAATTTCCTTGGCAGTAATACCTCTCAGTTTCTGACAAATCTCCTGGCTGAAACCCCGAATAATCCTTCCGGCAGTTTCTCAGCGCAACTCTGCCCCAAAAACCCCAGTGTTTACCTATCTGGGCTGCGTCAGCCTCTCCTTGCCCAACGTTGGCCCTATGTCAGCCTATATAGGCTTGTGTCTGCCCCAGGAGGCCCTAAGTCGGCTCTCTGACCATCTGCGTCAGCTACGCTGGCCTCTCTAGTGCTCTGCGCAACACTTCGTTGCCTCTGCGTGGCCCTACATGAGCACTAGCTACTCCTGCGTCACTATCTTTGGTTGCTTTGTTGCTCTCCCAGCACCATCTCTGCCTCTCTGTCTCTTTGTACTCAATGCCCCTCAACAGCTCTCCGATCACTGATTCTATCTCTCTCACTCTAGAGAATAGAATGACTGATCATCTGGTGTGCTCTCCAAGTGACTCTCAAGCCTC
This sequence comes from Pinus taeda, assembly GCA_000404065.3. NCBI lineage: Eukaryota > Viridiplantae > Streptophyta > Pinopsida > Pinales > Pinaceae > Pinus > Pinus taeda. The sequence goes on from APFE031110589.1 coordinate 13,820, forward strand.
CTCTTATACTTTTCATGTTGAGGATTCAACGGTTGAGATTAAGTCCTTAATCAACGGCTAAGATTAGGTCTGGCTTGATCTCTGTCTTTTGTACCATTCTAACACAGTTTCATATTAATGCACATTAATATTTTATTTTCCCTAAGTTTAGACTTAGGGACTCCATTCAAAATATTAATTATTTTAATATCTCTTGAACTGTTCACAATCTACCCAAACCCTTTCTGGGTATTGGAGATCTCATGTGCCCCAACCTCTCCACCAAATTTTGTTGCTAGAGCATATCCGATGCTACCCCAAATCAACATTCCGTAAGCACTGCAAGGGAAGTTATCCCCCTGAGGCAAGAACTCTACAAGCTAAGGATATCTAAAGAAAAAGGGATAACCGCGTACTTTATGAGGATATCTAAAATAAGGGATCAACTACAAGATCTGGGTGAGATAATGTCTGACAAAGAGATGACCAATGTACTACTAGAAGCACTACCAGAGGAATTGGATAACTTTACTTCAAGTATTTATGGGAAGAAAAAAGCCACTCCATTCCAGGATCTATGGTCTCTATGTAAAATTGAAGAAACCAAACTGAAGGCAAAAACTGATGTAGGATCAAGTGAACAAAATCAAGCATATGCCACAATGACAAAAAAGGGAAGATTTGGAAAGTTTGGTCCCCAGAGAAAGAAGGACATGGCTAAGATTCAATGTTATGGATGTCAAGAATATGGGCATTACAAGAGAGATTGTCCTAAGTTGAAGAAGGTCAAAGGGGAAGAGAAGAAGCCCATATCACAAAAAAAGTGGAGGAAGTTGAAAAGAAGAATCCAAGAAAGAGGAAGTATAAGATCCCTACTATGATTGAGATAGTCTTCCTCGCCTAGTTCTTTTCAAGTTCTTGTTTTCAAGTTTTTTGTTGTAAGATACGGCTATCATGAATCACTAAGGAACATGATAGGATACATCATGGCATCATAGAAGCATTAAAAGCAAGAGCTTGTGACCAAAGAGAGAAATCACTGAAAATTCTCGTGGAACATTTGTTAGATGAGGATACTCAAGATTCTCTATTGGAAAATCATCGAAAAGTTCACCAATCAAAAGGAAGCAAGGATTTCATCAAGAATTCTATCTTGTGAGAATTCATGGGATGATGGTATGATGGCAAAAGAAGTGAAGCAAGTCAAGGAATTGAAATTATTTCAATCAAGAAAGTTGTTGAAAGACGTCTAGGTAACCTAAAAGAAAAATGAGGTGTGCATGCTTGTATTTGATAAATTAGAGTCATGTCATATGGTCACAGATAACATGAATGAATGCTCTACCTTGAGAGTAATCAAAAGGAAGGATCTCTTCCTTTGAAAGGATGCAGGTAGGCATGGGTCACACATCGACTAGATTAAATCAACATAATGGTTGACAATAACTGGAAGAACTCCAATTGGAAGTTCTTGGAAAAGAAATGTGTGAAGAAAGAAAGGAAGAGATCACGAAATCTGCAAATATGGGAGAGGCGATCAACATCCAAGACTGAAAGATTTGACTAGGATATCTCCATGAAAGATATGAATACTTTGATGAAGTCTGGAAAAAGAAATAGACACTTACAATATATATCTTTTGAAGATGTGTCAATATGCATGCAGGGTGCTGATGCAAACTAGAAGATGTCATGATGAAATACCATCACAAAGGTAATCTTGATTTCATGATTCATTGCCTATTTTTTGAATAATATTTGGATATTTTTTGATATCTTCCACCATTGATGACCATGTAGCTGGATGAAAGATCCTTAAAGAAACATGGCATGAAGAAGGCAGCATGGCATGTAAAAAGGTCAAATATGAATTGATGGATCACTTTCCGATGAAAGGAATGATGACATGACTAACTCATGGATGAAAGTGATGGATGGTTTGTGCCCTATGAAGAAGTCCCAAAAGATGTAGACCCTATGACAAAGAAGAAATTCATGACATCAAAGGAAAGAGTTCTACAAGCACCTGGTTGTCTCATGGTCTCCACTTGAAGAGTTGCTAGAAGAAAGTCCCTGGTCAAGAGGGAGCTTGGTCAAATCCCTAGTCAAGAGGGAACTTGGGTACATTCCTTGATAGGAATGGGTACATTCCTTCAATAGAATGGGTGTGTCCTCCCTAAGTTGAGGGAGAGATAGACACATCATTCATGTCTTCACTTGGGAAGATAGAATGGAGGATTAGGTAAACATTTGGCATCTGATACTCTTTGAGGATGATTTAGGGCATCCAAGAAAATAGTAGTCATAAAGGATTGATATTCTTTGAGCACTGGGAATCCAAAATAAGAATAATCTTGGTGGAACATACTCTGAGAACCCAAGTAGGGTATGTTCCGAGAGAGACAATGATGAAGGTGTCTATACATTATTGGTCTCACCAGGATTGAGCTCTAATCTTGTGGAGAGATAGAGTTGTTAGTCAAAACCTTGCTATGTGACAATGTTGGTTCATATTATACATATGGGTTACCAATTTGACTCTTAAGAGAATTCTTCATATTGAAAATGTCCAAGTACCTTGTATGTATTATGAGTACATCCTTAGTTAAAAGAGGGAGTCTTAAAAAGTGTAACTAGATTCAATCTTCATAATTACGTGTAATTATGCTTTTATGTAATTGATGTAAAGAAAAAAATAAATTTATTTTTGTAATGCTTGAGTCATGGGTTTCGTGCTCAAGGTATTTTATTTCTATTTAAGGCTCCCATTGTGAGCTTTCAAGATTTGTCAGCATGTCATAAAGTCTATGAGTCAATGTCAAAAGATGAAAGACCCATTTGGGCATGTATTTCAATGTAAAAGAAAATTTGTGAACCCTCCAAGACCATGTCAAGAGGTCACCTTGAAGACAGCCAAAAGATGTTTCTAGTAGGACATGTCAGCCTAGGCACTATTCAAGTCAGCTTATTTTGGATTCACTAACCACTATATATATAGGAAACTCGGCCTTCATTTGGAGACAAGAATTTCGGTCAAGCATAAGAACAAAAAAGAAGTGCGAGAATCACTAGAGGAAGAGGTCATCATCAAGCGAAGAAAGGAGGAACCAAATCTGGAGTTGTTTGGCATTGTTTTGGGCTAGTCTCTTCACACGAGTGGCAAAAATAGGGTCTCTGCAGTAGGGTTACATCAGCCCTTGAAAAAGTCAAGTAAAGGGTCTCTAAACCATCATTATTGTCAACTGAAATAACAAGGAATAGCCCTCAAGATAAGCATAGGAGAAGCACACCAAGGAGATCCGTAATTCAGCCCACATGTGTGTCTTTGCAGAGATCTCAATTGCAGATCTGTGGAGGGAGGCCGAAACTTCAGAGTAGCCGAGATTAGCAGTGTATGAAGGCAGTTTGACTTGTGTTGACTTGGGCAAGAAGGAGAAGCAATGAAAAAGGAACTCGTGACTTGGTTTTGGAGAGGTTGTTGTGTCAAGGGTCTTAGAGAGAAGCAATGAAGAAGGAACTTGTGACTTGGTCTTGGAGAGGTTGTTGTGTCAAGGATCTTAGTCATAGTCTTGGTATTCGTCAATTGAAGTCTCTATAAGAAAAAGAATGTGATTGGGTTTTCCTCTCAAATTGGAGAGGTTTTGGCCTTAGCTGATCGCTTATATTTTGTGTCTCGTCTCTTTATTGTTTATGCATTGGTAGCTGTTCCATGAAAAAGAACACTAATAATCTAAGTAAAGAAAAGATCTTAATCTAAAGAAGTAAAAAACATTCACAAACAGTTATCATTACAAGAGAAATCACATAATTGCTTTGCCCTAGATTTCTCAACAACAGTAAGGGGATGATTAAGGTTTTGGAGAGGTTGTTGTGTCAAGGGTCTTAGAGAGAAGCAATGAAGAAGGAACTTGTGACTTGGTCTTGGAGAGGTTGTTGTGTCAAGGATCTTAGTCATAGTCTTGGTATTTGTCAATTGAAGTTTCTATAAGAAAAAGAATGTGATTGGGTTTTCCTCTCAAATTGGAGAGGTTTTGGCCTTAGCTGATCGCTTATATTCTATGTCTCGTCTCTTTATTGTTTATGCATTGGTAGCTGCTCCATGAAAAAGAACACTAATAATCTAAGTAAAGAAAAGATCTTAATCTAAAGAAGTAAAAAACATTCACAAACAGTTATCATTACAAGAGAAATCACCTAATTGCTATGCCCTAGATTTCTCAACAACAGTAAGGGGATGATTAAGAATGTGTAGAACGAACAAAATACATGAGGCTAAACAATAAAAGAAAAGACAAGTAATAATAAATCTGAAAGGAATACCCTAGGTGGAAATAAATGAATAATGGTGAGGATAGCTGAGCAAATAGTAGGAAAGCAACAGCAACCAAGAATGTTAGTATACTATGAATGGTCATTTTCAAGTTAGATAAATCTTCAACGGGTCAGAATGCTTACATTTTCACATCATTAACAACGTGCAGGGTAAGTGCTATGCCTTTTTCACTCTTTTCCATTACAAGGAAGTCCAGAAGACACGTGGTATAATCAATTTCTTGCTTGTCATTATTGGGTAGCACGTGGAGACTAGAACAAGAAGATAATAACCAATCCACAAACATGCCAAAAAAGCGAAGTACTAACTTTACAAACGGCAGTAAGTACCCACTTACCTGGGAAGTGCAGCTGGAAACTCAATTCAAAATCACAATACATGGAACGATATGTTCGAATCACCACATATATGATTAAACTATACTATGTACGATTATACTATGTAATATTTCTCCCGAGCCTCTATCCAATTGTGTGGAGTCCTAGAAACTATTTTGCATGATTTGATATTAAAAGTTTTAAAGCAGATACTTTATGGTGGATCCATCTTAATGGCATATGCCCCGCAATAGCCAAAACATCAAAAGAGCTATGAACTTTCAATATACTTATCAATGATCAATGATTCACACAATAGTAATTACTAATAACTACTAAATTGATAAGGTCTATAGGACGATGTTTTCAAAGCTATTAAGCAACTGTAATATGCAGAGATGCCAAAAGGTTATAATTATAACTTGCACATCACACAATAGTAATAACTACTAAATTGATAAGATCTATAGGACGATGTTTTCAAAGCTATTAAGCAACTGTAATATGCAGAGATGCCAAAAGGTTATAATTCTAACTTACACATCAGAGTTTAATTAAACAAGGCAGTTACGAAATGTACTATAGTTAACCTCAAAAGCTGCAGACGGACATCTTAGTAGAACTTTGACAACAGCGTTAATTAGCACAGAAATAAAACTACCTACAAAAAAACAGATGACATCAAAAAACATCAACCTCAGAAATTTTGATCCACAGAAGGGAAGAAGGTTGAAAACTTCAAAGAATTTCTATGATATTCAGCAAAATTGCACCCAGAAGGCAGAAAATTAAGTTACAACTTATTCATCTCAAACTATGCCATTGCTCAATAGTTTGGAGAAAACAGATTTCCGTGACTCTGAAATTAAACATTTGGATGGCACTAGAAATGCTCAACAATAGTTGCAGGTTTCCATAAGAAATTCGTCTAATTATTCAGAAGAAAGCTAGGCAAGAAAAGAAACAAAATGATTGTTTCTCAAGTTCTTCATTATTACAATCCTCTCTGGACTAGAAAACAGTTCTATGCTTTCTCTTCGTCCTCTGGTTTGGCAGTAAGCTGCTCTTTAATCCAGTCAAATGGCTGCAAAATTTAAATAAGCAAGTCAATTATAATCCCTTTATCAAAATAAGCAATAATTATACTCTATCAATTACCAAAAGACAAAAAGTTGGTATCTGTGACATTAACATGTATTTGTAGTTAATAAATCACTTAATACAATTAAAAACACAATGACAGTGTTGCTCAATTTAGCATGCCTGCATTCAAAATTCACAGATGCATGCATACAAGTTCAAAAGTTGAGGTCAACCCAAGTTCATCAATTCCTCTCTGAGCAAAAGTCAGAATCCAATAATGTCAACAAAATTAGATCTCCTACCTTGAACACAAGATATTCAATTTCAGGTAAACAAAGCCAAGCCAATTCCTTTCATTGTGGATTTAAGAATCAAGATATCAATATTATCATAGTTGCCTTTTTTAACTAAAATACAGCTGGTAAATCACTTTGAAGCTGCAGAGTCTTGGAGCAACATATGCTCTTGGCAGTTCTTTAGGAGAGCATTCCATCCATCAAGGCCTCTCAGTAAACAAAAGGTACATGACTGTTGACAGTTCCTTAGAAGAGCAACCTGATTATATCATGTATCATCAGTATCTTCAGTTTGCCTTTGTTTCTCTTGCTTTTCATTCCTCTCAAGACTGGTGATTCTTCCCTCCATAAATAAATATACTTCTTCTTGGTGGCAACCACGCTGTCTTCAGCGGGTATATAAATATTTGTCTGGTCCTTTTAGCATCCACTGCCAAGAATTGAAATGGTTAGCCCCAGTACAAACAAAAACTTGTCATTGAACTAGTGGGGCCCAAAATACCATAGTAAATATTTTTGCAATCATCCCACCAATCATTGTCCAGAATCATACCCTCTTCTTTGTGTTGTTTTGGACTCTAATTTAGACCAATCACTGCTGACAACAGATTGTGTCCTCCAACACCTAATAATTAAAAGATAGTCTCTCATCTTACCACCTTAATCATTGCTATCAAAAAGTATTATAATTATACCCTTCTCAGATCTCGAGATAATTATTATTAGGCACCTTTGCCTGATATCCATCCAACTGGATGGATATTATTATTAGGCACCTTTGCCTGATGTCCATTATAATAAAACGCCCTGTACTCACTTGAGCTTGTTTAAGGTCTTCCATCAAACTGTCAAACAGGGAACTTTTAAGAACCCTTTGTCTAACATTCTTGTTCGTGACATATTTTAACCTGGGGGTAAATACTAAATATCCAGCCATTCATGATAATATTACACAGCACCTTGTACTTGTGTAGAAATTTCTTGTAGATTCACAAGCTCATGCAATTCATTAAAGCACACGACAAGAATCTACTTCTACTTTCAACCAGCGGAAGCCAATAAATCGATGAAAACAATATGAACAAGAAGAAGACAAATAAATGGCACATAATTGTTTTTCTGGAAAAAGCCACAGCTCAAAACCTCGCCTATCTGTATTGCATTAATCAGAAATATTAGTGAAGATACAAAGTTCGTTCTCACAAGAACAATTCCGCACAAGTATGCTCAACTCTCTACCTCGCAAGCCCACTATTAGCCAACACTTAGCCAATTTCCACTGCATGCCAAGCCCCTATTTCCCTGCGCAATTCCTAGGATGAATAGCTCGTATTTAAAGAGAATTCATGCTTCCAAAACTGCACAATCCAAAGATAGGTCCTTCTCTGATTGCATGCATGTTTACAACTCAGTAAATCATACAACTGATAGTATGATATTTACAACTCAGTGAATCATACAACTGATAGTACCTTGTCCCTGCACTCTAGTCTCAACTGGGTCTTTCTCTGAACTGACATACATGAGTTTCTCACGAAGGAATCTTCAGTTAACTGGAGTAACACTTGTGGATGCACCAGTGCACCAACTGATTGTTAATCCTCTATTAGTTCCACAAATAGTTAGAACTAATTTAACTGACCATAACTCAGTAAATTGAATTATCTAATTACAACTCAATTTAAACTCATATTGGACCCCTAAAATTTAGGGAGAACATATACATGATTACAGAAAGACTCCAACTCAAAATTATTATGCTAATTAAGTTAATTATACTTGATTACAACTTGCTATGAGAATAGAATTCAATTTTAATTCTCAGTTTAATTCAAGGACAAATTAAACTGGAATTTCTTGTTGCCATTTCTCAACATCGTGCAAGTCTTTTAAGGTCTTTTATTAGCCCTTCCATCTTTGGCACCCCTAGTATGACATTGTTATTCCTTATCTATTATAAGTTCCAGACAAATATTCAGGCCCAGCAGCAATGATTTTATTGGTCACCACCTTATAATAAGGAGGAGAATGAAAAACATTAACAATAATTGTACTAGGCATTCTTTAATATTAACTCAACAAATTGGCTCATCTGTCTCCTCCCTACATTGTATTCTATGCATGTTAAACACATTTGGATCTGAAGACTTCTCTATACTAGAAGATACTCTTTTTCATCAATCAACAGACTCATTGGAAATTGAGGGGAATCTAGAGTGTAGGGTTTCTTAGCATAAGCAATTGAAAAAGAAGCCTAGTCATTTTATATTTTCAATTTTCAAAATGCAATTTAATATGGCCTAGCCCCATTACCAATAATGTCCAAAAGATGTTGGTGAACTTCTGCCAAAACCAATGTTCCACCAAGTTTGCAGGGTTGGGGGATGCAGGAACAGGGAGATACACAAGCCGAATGTGTGAGAGCTGTTAGTTTTTGTAGCTCGGGAGGTACTTCTGCATTGGCAGTGCCTAGCATGCAGAAGTGACAGAGCATATTTCACTCTCTAGGCACTTTACTTTATAAAGTGGTTTTATAAAGTTAGAAAGTGACTTCTTATATTTAATGACTAAAAGGTGACTTTTTATAGAGTGCGTGTAACTTTATAAAGTTGGGTCACTTCAGTGATTTAAGAGAGCCCAATGTGAAATTACATCATGACCATTGATCTTGAGATGGTGAGATTTTAAGATCAGCCATTGAGATGTGCGTTAACAGATTTTGGTCATTAGAGAGAAATAAAGGAGAAAAGGGAGTGGAAGAGGCACACTTTTTGAGAAGAAAGAGAAAAGCTGAGGAGAAAGGAGAAGAAGCAGCTTGGGAAGGGCACAAATCCCAAGGCATTATGCAGCCAGAAATTGAGCATGCATCGCAAAGAAATTTTCAGCATTTATTGCAGGTACAGAAGGCTGTACTACAGCAGGCCATACAGCAATTAATGCACAGGGCATAGTTTTCCAAGCATAAAAATGGCTGGCCCATACTGCATTTAATGCCAATGTTCAGCACGCAAATCAAGGGTCCATACATGTGTGTGTAGGAACAATTTTCAAGGGGCTGCGCAAAATAAATTAAGGAGCAAGCCATACAGCAGGAAGCAAACTGATTTTCTGAATTAGGCACAAACATCGAGATAAGTTCGCCTATTATTTGATGGAAATTTTAATCGGTTGTATACTTGGAATTTCTCTATGAGATTATTAATAAAAATTCTTCTTCTCAGTGGTTTTTCCTTCAGAATTTTTCCAAGGGCTTGGCCCAAAATACTTGTGCCAAATGTGTGATGCTTACTGTTTATTTCTGCTGCTAAAGATCAGATTTTAGTCATTTGTGTTTCTGCTAATAAAAATTAAATTGTATGTGTTTTGTTTAAATGCATTATTTGGGAAAGTTTTATTGGAAACAGAAATCATAGTTTGGCCAAGTGTTTGACAAAAGTCCTGCAAAGGAAAAATAGCTTGCAGGCAGCAACAGGAGCATCCCCAAAATTTAGGGAAATTCAAGGGGCTGGGGGGACACCGGGGTGTGTGTGTATTAATTATAAACATGATTCAAATTCAATAATGAAATACATTGGTTCATACATCATAAATGATTCAATGAAATAGAAATAGTAAAATATTGTATACATTGATTTAAATTCATCATTCATTATTCTAAAATCTGACCAGTACTAAGCAAAATAGTATAGTAGATAAATCTGAAAAGCAAAATAGTAAATTGAAATAGCTCAAACTCAAAGATAGTAAAACATGACGAGTCAAAGACTTGGTCTAAGGTTATCACTGATCAGTATCTACAATCAAGACTCAAAAGTTAAAACTAAAAATGAACAATAGACAATGAACCAACGTTATCAGAACTGGACTGCTGATTAAACCAGTTGACCCCAAAAACTAGGAACTGGGAAACAAAAAAAAAACATAAATATTCAAATTTTTAGAAATAAAAAAGTGTAAATATTCATGTGCATCCAGAGTTGAAACCATTATACACAAATAGGCAAAGTTCCTCGTATATATAACAAGGATGCATATAACCAAAAATATGCAGAGAGTACAATCCATATTTGAACCAAAAATACATCAACAAAGAGGCTCTAAATGGCCTCTATGGTCCAAAAAAATCATGCTACAACAAATACCTACATATCATCAAATCATGGCATATATTGGGGTCTTCATCATCAATATCACTCTCTAAACATTAATATGAGATAGAAAAAGCTTAACATGTCAAGTCGAGATTTTATTTGAGTGATGGGTACAATTTTACTAGAGTCCTAGAAAGGAGTTCCATGATCAATGCCACCAATATCGAGGTACATAGAGGGATCTGTGCCCTTGTTTAAATGCTAGTTCCATACCTTCATACATGATAGAATCCAATGAAAACATTGCAAACCCCGAAATCTTGAAATCTTGAAAATTGCTAAGTCTGCTAAATTTGGAGAAAGATCTAAAATTATATTTTCTTTGTATGAAATTCAATGAGGTCAAAACCACTCCCAAACATCCTGAGTCAATTAATGGTAATATTAAAAATTTAAGTAAAAGAATGGAAATAAAAAATTAAGGGACTCCCTTATTTTTCATTTTCATCATTTTACTTTCAGAATTTAAAATTACATAGCACTGGTAGGGCCTTAGGGTTGAATATTAGGCTTCCCGACACATAAATTATTGTTTTCAAACAAAATTCAGGGTGGGGGGGGAGGGGGTAGAGGGGCAGGGCACCCACAAGCACCCCTTCTAGGGAAACATTTCCCCATGTGTCTCCCAAGTTTCCCCAAAAGGGGGACATGGGGAAATGTTTCCCCAAGTATCCCCCCATCCCAAGAGCGTGGGAAACATGGAGCACACACCCCAAACTGGGGGATGCATCCCCGTGGAATATTCGCCAAAAAAAGATTTATCAAAAAGATTGAGAAACCAATTCTAGGAACCACCAATTCTTTTATTTTTTTTCCCTTTGTGTCTTTCTAAACATATTGACCAAGGAGTTTAGGGAAACTGTCCTGACTAAGGAGTTTAGGGAAACTGTCCTACAGATTTCTTGTGGTAATCTTAATCTAGAGATGACATAGTAAGAGTCTTCCTAAATTTTTATTATTGTGCTAGGAAGATGTAAGAGCATTGAAGATTAGACCAAGGGGTTAGCTCAAGTAGTTGTCACTAATATTACTAAATATTTGGCTAGTTCCATGCCGACAGGCACCCAATTCAAATCGCCCTGGGTTTGGTGCATTAGTCTATGCTGATGGGTTTACTGATGATCCAACAACTAATGTGGAAGCGCATTCCTTTGGCTTTCCATAAAGAGGTTTTCCTTGGAATAAAATAGATTGAAGATTAAAAAAGGGAAAAAGACAATGCCTAAAATGACAAAAGTTCCAAAACATTCCAAATGGTCAGAAAAATTCAAAAAAACTTATCTACAACTTGATAGTTGAGACTTACTAGACATGAAGTTGCCTCACTCTCTCTCTAAAAGTTATATTTACACAATGCTCCAACAAATAAATCTCAAAACTTCACTCAACCCACCTCAGTCTCCAACTTAGTTGATAATACTTTTCCTTCCAACATTTTGAATTTTCAATTTCATTTTCAGGACATTCTGTCAAAAATAAAGTTCTTTGATTCCATCCTGAAACCCATAGTTCTTTACAGTCAAGTATTTGAGGAACTACTCTTTAACACAGAGTGGGTTAATCTTGAGAGTTGAAACCATTATGCTTCAATGCATTGTGTGATACAAGTATTCTACTCCATTGTAACAAGATTCAAATACAAATACAAATTTGAATACAATTTGGCTATGAAAAATTAAAAGTACCTGTCCAAACAAAAACCAAAAAAAAAACATAACTACGTCGAGAGGTGCTCTCCAACCCAAGTATGGAAGAGATGTTGTAATGTCCTGTTATGTTATATTATGTTATCTAAAAATTTTGACTCGGTCAAATAAAAATAAAATAAAAAACTAAAATTAATAATCTTCCATTGGCGGTTTTTGGGCTTCAGGTTTTGACAACCCGTGGTATTTGTTATAATGAAGCCTATTTAAAGGATTGCGGAAATCCATTATGGAATGGAAGACTACTAGCCTAGATCCATCTTGACTCCGGACTTGATCCCTCTCAGTGCTTGGTAGATCCAAAATTAAGATGGATCTAGGCTGGTAAAAAAAGCAAGTATAGCTCTAGTATGGAAATATATACCTCATAGATATGAAAATATGTATTTTGCTCTAAATTTTGGAAGAATTGCAGCCTCGGGAATGCCCAATAAATCAGAAAATATAATATTTTCCTTGAAAACTTGACAACTTAGTTTACGATTACATTTTTGGGCTATTGTTTAGGTTTATGGGTCAACATGTATCAAATACATGAGGTATACTCTAATAAAGTTTAACACACTATCAATGTTCCACCAAGACTCTGATGCGGGGAGACGCGGGTGCGGGGAGACGCACAGGGGGGACGTGTGGGAGTACCCTCAAATTTTAGGGAAATTTCGGGGGTGCGGGGAGTCGTCGAGGAAATCATAATATAAGATATATAAATAAATTCAAGTTCATATTCATTGTTACACTATCAATATGAAAGCAAAAAAATGAAATAGACAATGAATTTGAATCATTGATCCATCCTCAGCATCATTTGATACATACATCATTCAATGACACTCAAAGACAGTCTCATTATTGAATTAAATTATTATTCAACATACCATGAGATTCGAAAAACAAAAATAAAAATCAATAATAAAAAATCAATACCACAAATCGATATCATTCATCATTCAATGGTTCATCATTACATCTAATCGATTAAAAAAATAAATCATCATCATTCCAGAATCTAAATTGAAAGAAAACATACTAGTATATACTATATCAAAGTTGAACACGAAATTAATAACTCAAAGTTCAATTAAAATCAAAAAATAGTTAAGATGAGAGTCAAGTCATCAATATCTAGTGTCGCAACTCAAAAATGAAAAATGGATAGTGAGCACTGAAAATAAAATGATAAATCAGCATCAAGGACTCAATCTTGTTGGACACCTAATCCTCAATGGGTTAGTGTGGAAGCCGAATGGACAAAGTAGTCCAAGGGACCTTGGGATGTGAACCCCAACGGTCACATAATGTACCATAAATATACATCATTTGTGAATAAAATATGTATCGCATGATTTATCTTTCCTATTTGTTCTCGCTCCCCATGTGTGTTTAACATGGTATCACAACAGGCATATTCCTGCCCTGCCCTGCATAATTAATTTGAGCCATTTGTTTATGGCCTTTTTGTGCAGTTTATTTCTGCCATATTCACTTGAACGTTTCTCTGCCTCACTGCCCATGAACGTTCCTGAAAGAAGTGTTGTCCATTATTCTCTGTGCATTATTCCCTGACCAGCGCTGTCCAAGTTGTTCCGACCGCAGCCTCTGTCCTTCCAGCGCTGCTCTGCCTCTGTCCTTCCAGCGCTGCACTGCCTCTGTCCTTCCAGCGCTGCACTGCCTCTGTCCTGACATAACACCTCTGTCCTTCCAGCGCTGCACTGCCCTTGAATTCAGGGAAGAGGGGATCCGAGCTTGCATTGAATTTACTCTATACTACCTGACCAACCTAATCCCTCATGCCACCTGGGTCTCGCCCCGCATAACGACGGAGCCTTACTCGTGGCTCGTTTATGCATTTCACATCCCAAGACTGAGCAACCCTCTCTTTCTTTTTCTATCTCAGCTCCTCCAAAGCAGGTGCTATAGCAGCAAGTTGATCCCTTAATGTGTCTGTTTGCCTGTCCACTCTACTAAAGAATGAGCGTTCTCCAAAAGCAGAAGCGACATTTGCCAGTTCGGAATCAGCCTGTGCGAGTTGCAAATGAAGCCGAGCTTTAAGCTTGCTTGCTTCATCCACTTTCCTCTTTAGGGCCCCGCAGGTTGTCTCGGACAGAACGGGATTCCGAATTCGCGCAGAAGACATTATAGATATAAATTCAATTCGTAAAACCTGTAGGCTGGGCCTGTTCAGTCCTCTGAGAAAAGAGTAGTTCAGCTGAACGAGAGGCGAGTGGCAGCGGTGAACACTCGCTTTATCTTTTCCAGAACTTTGGGCCGCTGACAATGCAATATTGATGTGCATCTGTTGCGATCGTTTGTGCTCGGTGTTTGTGGTTTTAGATGCACGGATTTTGGGGGTTTGAGAGGGCGAAGGAGCTGAGATTGGAAAAACGACAGAAACAAGAGGAAAAAAGGTTCGAAAGATTCAGAATCAAAGTCAAAACGGCGGAAGCAAGAGAAAAAGAAAGAAGGTGGTAGTGAAAAAAATTCAGAATTCTGTACTCCTCTTCCCCTCTCCGATGCTCTTGTCACATTTCTTGGTACTGGTGAAAGTCAGTTGTCCCGAGCAGAAGTGGTGAAGCGAATATGGGGGTACATAAAAGATAAGAATTTACAGGATCCTTCAAATAAGAGGAGAATTGTTTGTGACATGAAACTACGGGAGCTATTTGGGTGTGATACATTTAATGGTTTTGGCGTTACCAAGCTCTTAACTACTCATTTCATGAAAACATAGGCATTTTGTTGCAGTTGTGTATAAGTGTTCTCAGGAAATGAGGCAAGTTTTGTTCGCTGCAATGTAAAGTAAATGCGTCTACAACCCTGTGCTTTTTTCTTTTCATTTTTGGGTTTTCTAGGAAAAGCTCTGCTTCTTTAGTATGCCAGTGTATTATCTCGTCAATTGGAAACAAAACCACAACATCAGCGTGATTATCGACATGATTATTTGTTGCTGCATGTGACCTCTTGCACATCATCTTACAATAATCCTGTCTACTAGAACTTTGTCCACTCTGGCCCACTGTTGTAGCAGCCTTTGAAGATAGAAATCCTTCCGAAGAGCCTATTACTTGTTTATTCTCATCTCTAAAAGCATCTTACATATCAGATGAGATGCACTTTTCTTTCAGCCGGGTAAATACAACCTGTTGAAGCAGCTTTTCTTTTGGCACTATTTCATGCATACACTGGATATGAAGTGATTTAAAAAGGGCAAGGGCGCACATCAAAGTTTGGGTTTTCATACTTTCCAAGTACTGAATTGAGTGCGTTAAAGTAAAAGGTGCATGATTTGGTTCTATGAATTGAATGATGAATATGAAAGTCTATACTCATGGATTGGAAATGAACTTTTGTATAAAGTTATGTTTTAAGATTTGTGATTTGGGTTTTATAAAAGCCCTATGAAATAGGAATAAGTTATGATGAAAGTATGTGAGTTAATCATGGAAGTATGGTGAAAGTTTGGGATGATGTGTATAATCTCATATGAATATTGGCATGGTTTAGGAAGCATTTGAGTATTGTTTTTGCCTGAAGGTGAGTGGATCGAGATTGATAATATTGAATGATTTTGAACATATATTGGAAAGCTTCCGCGGGTTGAAATGGGAAAGTGTGAATTGGCTAGTGATTGAAGTTTTTGATTCGGTAAATGCTGGGATGCATTCTTCTAGTTTTAGATATTAATGATCGTGGGTATTGTAGGCCTAACCCTGCGTCACTTTTCCTCATTGTTTCACTATTTTTTGAAGATTAAAAATGGCTCCTATTAGTGCAATATTAGAGTTAGTAGACAATCTAATACTCTCTACTATGAATAATACAATCAAAATCAGCAAGGATTTTCTCTCAGAAATTCAAACATGTCTACAAAATGCACAGGAAAAGATTGATTTTTTGCAGCTTGAATCACAGCTACAGCAAGAAGAG
>APFE031110592.1:0-18318 GCA_000404065.3 Pinus taeda
TTTTTTTTTTAAGTAAATCTACATTCATCAGACCATAATATATCAAACGTATAATCCACATGTACTGTGATTCTCCAAGAATTTGACTTATATGTTTGTGTAATAATGTTACAGCATGCACCTAAGACCTTTCGGGCTTTGACACATTCATATTTTATTGCATGACACGCACTTTATAATCATCACAGTTAATATTCATTTGATTACAATATTAGTCGTAACATTCGATTCCTTATCTAATTATAAAAAGGGTTTTCTTATATATATATGGGTTTATGTTGTGGCGGTCATGGGACTTGCTGCCACGGCAGATCCTGGGTACCATGGGATGGCACCAACCTTAATTGCGACCTGTATGGCGTTCAACCCGAGATCGGACTAACTTGCTCTTTGGAGATATGGGTACAGTAATGCACTGTCGTTTGCAGTACTGGCTTGCTGTGGTTCATCCATCTGGCCCGATCAACGGCTCACCTTCGTTCTGCCATGTGCGGTAGTGTGATCGAGAGCTACGAGGCTGGCTCCTCGGTCTTACCATTTCGCGCTCAAACCCTTCCGGATCCTTCTTGCTGATCAGACGGTGGTGGCAGACTTCCTCAGATCAAAGGCGGAGGCTGTGCCACGAGGCAGGGTCATGCGTTGAATATTTAAGGTTCATTTTGTATTGGCTTGGTTATTGTTTTCATTCTGGGTCGAGAGTTTGGCTGCCGAAGTCCTCGGCTCGACTGTGTTCGGCCGAAGACCTTATGGTTCTCCACCGCACCAGGGTTCCACGCTCTACCAAGGCACAAAGAAACTCTTCAACTCACTGCTCAGGTTAAGTCGAATTCTTGAAAGATATTTCCGCTATTGTTTACATTTAAATGATTTCGTTCCTCAGTCGTTTCACATGTTACTCAGTCATCTGTCTCCATGGTTTTACAGGGAAGGCTTTCGGCTTCCAGACATCGTTGGGGAGAAGACCCGACTTTCCAGCCCCGACCATCCTGCCACAGGTATGAGGAAATTCTCATTCTTAGATTCTGATTTCGATTTTTCTTTCTCGGAACAGTGGCTAATCCTTTGTTCTGCTGAACAGGGATGCCGAGTTCCTTGCTACCAAACTTTCTTCCGCTATACGACTAGGTTCTACTTGTTACGAACCTATATGGTTCATTTCCCTCGTCTGTTAGATTATTGTATTTAGTCTTTGTTTAAGGGCTCATGTTATGACGACCTCTGTCTAAGCTTGGTTCACCGAGTAATGTATCTATGCACAGTTTATCATCTATTTAAATGTCCGACTCACGGCATAACTGTTATTCAAATACGGTTCTGACTTTTATCATGCTATCCATTGGGTTATGCTCATCTCAAGCTCGTCTATTTATTACATGTATTAAGTTTTGGCATTACCTGTTCTCGGTATAATAGCATTGTTTCCTTTTTTATCAGCGTTAAGCCTGTTTATGATTTGCATGCCTTAAATATGTTTTTAAGTTCTGCATTAACCTTGTTTTCTTGGTATACAATCCTATACCCAAGTTTATTTATTATTTTTCGACTATGGTGCTCTGGCTGTCCTGAATAAGCTTCAGCCCAGCTCGTTTAACTTATTCTGAGCGAGGATTTTTACTAGAAAGCTTTGGCTGAGATTACTTGTAACCACAGTTACCATGCAGTCCTCGGCATACATATTTCTTTTAAATGTTATGAATCTTGAATGCGTAACCCTGTGCTGTTTAATCCGTGCATATGAATATTATTAATGCAGAGTGGTCTGGTTCTTTGACTCTAAGGTACTTGCGGTCCTCCTGGCCGGGGTCAATGTATATATATATACTTTTATTTTGTTTGAATAAGGCAATATCTACTACGGTGTATATATTGGGTTTGCGAGACTTGCCAGTCCCGTCTTATAAAATAATTGTCATATTGTTATGAGCATAATACATTCCTTTGCAAAGAGTGTCTGTACTTTTCTTTTCGATTCTGTCTGTAAATAAAGAATTCTGATTCTTTCCTTCGACATGTAAATATAAGTAGGAGTTTTTACAGTATTACTTCTGTTCATATTTCTTGTTGTCCCTGTAGTAGCAAGGACTTATTTATTCAACTTTTCTATTGTTATTTCCGAATGAGATATGCAAGGGTTTAATATTCGTTTCTTCAGAATGCAAATGTCTCGGTCTCTGTCTAAAATACAGCAACTAGTGTTCTTTTCTTATTTTCGGTTATGAATGACAGTCAAAGGGTTTCCACTCAATCAATCTTCTTAGCGCAGAACAGTGTATCTTTTAACACAGAACCATACAAGAGACATCTCAATAAGTAAATATACACATAGTAGGCCGTACGTGTTTCTTTACAAACCTACTTGTAATGATTGTCAATCCACCCGTTCGTAGGAAGAGTTCTTCTTTGATCTTCCACCCCCAAGCACTTGCAGGTCCTCTCGACTGCAATTACACTGGTCTCGCCAGTAACGCTATCTGATCCTAACCAGACATAGCGTACATAGGAAAATTCCTTTCCTTAATGCCATCTGATCCTAACCAGACATAGCATGAACATTTTCTTTCTTCTCTGCCATCCGATCCTAACCAGACTTGGCATTCCCCCTTTTCCTCTGGGCTCTCAACTACCCCTGAAGGTAGTTAGGGTTCCATTGTAACTGATTCCACAGCTACTAACCATGATTTAATCATAAGCTCAGTTAAAATAACACTAACACAATTGTTTTTAATTAACATAAAATTAATAATAGAGTTATATATATTTATCAAATAAAGTCTTTGTTCATAATTACTTTTATTATTTACTAACATTAACTTTTCATCTCCCCCTCCTGAAAGTCTACATCGTCCCGATGTTGCTGTTCATCCAAAAACAGTCTGGGATAAGTATCCCTCATCATTTGTTCATCCTGCCAGGTGGCCTCTTCAAGCCCAAAGTGCTGCCACCACACTTTAACCTGGCAGATGACCTTTTTCCGTAGCTCGACTCTTCTCCAATCTAATATGTTCACTGGTTCGACCAGAAACTCTCCTTCCGGTTCCACCTGAAACACATAACAATCAGATCAGCTGCTTACTAGTATTCTATTTCAGTTTACATTATATAACAGTCTTTCCTTACCTGAATGTCCTGCCAACTTATTATATGCCAAGGGTCATACACATATCTCTTTAAAACTGATACATGGAAGACATTGTGAACCCGAATATGGTTGGGTAGGGCGAGCTGATAAGCTACCGGCCCTACTCGTGCCAGAATTTGGAATGGTCCACAAAAACGCGGTGCCAATTTGGCACAAGCATTCCATTGGAGGGTACTTTTCCTAGCTCGAATTCTGATGTACACATGTTCACCCACTTGGTATTCTTTAAATGTTCTCTTCCGATCTGCAAAATTCTTCTGCCTGTCCTGTGCCATCTTTAGATTAGCTCGAACTTTTTTCACCATAACTTCCATTTCTTCCAACATCTCAGGACCCGGCAAGAATTTGTCCTCCGGTCCACCCCAACTGGAGGGTGTGCGGCATTTCCGGCCGTAAAGTACTTCCAATGGGCTCATTTTCAAGGACGAGTGATAGCCATTGTTATAGGTGAATTCCACTAGGTGTAAATACTCCTCCCAACGCGTAGGTTGTTGCATCACATAAGACCTCAGCATGTCCTCGACTACTTGATTCACTCGTTCGGTCTGTCCGTCAGTTTGTGGATGATATGCGGTGCTGAAGCTCAATTGAGTTCCTAGACCTTCAAATAAGGTCCTCCAAAAAGCTGAGGTAAACTTAACATCATGATCAGATATTATTACTTTTGGCAGCCCATTAAGTTTAAATATATTTTGCATAAAAATGTTTGTGATTTGAGCTGCACGATAAGTGGATTGAACCGGTATAAAGTGAGCTGACTTGCTGAGTTTATCCACTACCACCATTGTAGAATCATTGTTCTTCTTGGATTTCGGCAACCCGGTAATAAAGTCCATGGTTATGGTCTCCCATTTCCATTCTGGTATGGGCAATGGCTGTAGTAATCCTGCAGGGTGCTGATGTTCAGCCTTCACATGTTGATACTCCAAACAGCGTGCCAGGTATTCTATAACATCCTTCTTCATGCCTGGCCAGTAATACTCCTTCCTTAGCGAGGTGATTAATTTCTGGTAACCCGGATGTCCTGCATAAGGACTTCTATGATTTTCATCCAGAATCTTTTCTTTAATACCACTCTGATTGGGTATTTAAATCTTCTTCTGGTAGCACAAAATTCCGGCTGCATTCAAGGTGTAACCTTGTCGTATTGAACGGGTATCTGAATTCTGCACCAAATGCTTCTTTTGCAAATAAATCTGATCTTGCGCCGCAGCCTCCTCAATCTCTTTGTCAAGGGTGGACCATCCTTGACTAATACCAATCTCGTAAATGCAATGCACTTTTCGGCTTAGTGCATCAGCTACTCTGTTCTCCTTTCCCTTTAAGTGTTTAATTTCGAAATCGAAATTTCCCAAAAAGTCCACCCATCTTGTTTGTCTTGCATTTAAAGTGGGTTGACTAAAGTAACTAGTCAGGCTGTGGTGATCCGTCATTAACAAAAATTTCCTCCCTACTAAATAATGGCGCCACATCTTCAAAGCATGGATCACAGCGGTTAATTCTAGATCATAGGCAGAATATTTCTGCTCATGTTCCTTTAACTTCCTGGATTCATAGGCAATCACTTTACCTTCCTGCATTAGCACTCCACCCACGCCCTCCTTACTGGCATCTGTACAAACTACATACTCCTTTTCGGGATCTGCCACACACAACACAGGTGTTGTGGTAAGTAAATGTTTGAGCTGTTCGAAACTCCGTTGACAGTCTGCTGTCCATTTAAACACTTTTCCCTTCTTTTGCAAGGAGGTAATAGGGTAGGCAACTCTAGAAAAACCTTCTACAAACCGCCGGTAATATCCAGCCAGCCCCATGAAGGATCGAATATCTGCTACATCCTTGGGTGTAGGCCATTCCATTATAGTTTTAATCTTTTCGGGGTCTACAGCTATACCTTCCTTCGTAATAATGTGGCCCAAATACTGGATCTGTTCTTTATAAAAATCACATTTGCTGAATTTTCCATATAACTGATGCTCCCGTAAGGTCTGTAACACTATCCTCAAATGTTCCTCATGCTCCTTGATATTCCGGGAGTATATAAGTATATCATCAATGAAAATCAATACAAATTTGTCTAGGTATTGATGAAATACAGTATTCATCAAACACATGAATGTTGCAGGTGCATTAGTTAATCCAAAAGGCAGTACCACAAACTCGTAATGTCCGTAACGAGTACGAAAAGCTGTCTTGGCTATATCCTCATCTTTGATTCTGATTTGATGGTAACCCGATCTTAAATCAATCTTTGAGAAGATTGTCGCTCCCTTTACCTGATCAAACAGCTCGTCAATGCGGGGTAGTGGATATTTGTTTTTTACTGTCAGTTTATTCAGCTGTCTATAGTCTATGCACATTCGCAGAGTCCCATCTTTTTTCCTCACAAATAGCACAGGAGCTCCCCAAGGAGAGACACTGGGGCAGATATACTTCTTTTCTAGCAGCTCTTGCAGCTGCATTTTTAACTCAGTTAATTCCGGCACACTCATCCGATAGGGTGCTCGGGACACTGGGGCTGCTCCGGGTATCAGCTCAATGGTGAAGTCTAAATCCCTTTTGGGTGGTAGCCCTGGAATTTCTTCAGGAAATACATCTGCAAAATCTTGCACTACTGGTATATTTTTAACAGTTGCAACCTTATCCACAGAATCTGCGAACCCCACTTGTACTGCATAAATCTGGCACTTCTTCCGGATACACTTAACCAGCTGTGAGGCCGTGATCGGCTGAATCTGCACTGGTTTCTGGATGCCTTGAATCTCTTTTCCCACACCCAGTTCATCTCGGTAAGAGACTGTTTTTGTTTTACAATTAATTACAGACCATCGTCGTTCCAACCAGTCCATTCCTATTAGCACATCATAGGAACCAAGAGGGAGTACGTTTAACTCAGTTGTTATTGTTTGGCCAGCTAACCTTAATGGACAGTTGCTGACTTTAGTTAGTACTCGTCTTTTGGCCCCAGTGGCCAGCTGTACTAACCAAGGGCTTTTAAATTTAGTGGTTAGCAAGCCACAGCTTTCTACAACTTTGGGACTTACATAGCTTAAAGTAGCTCCTGGGTCTACTAAAATAGAAACAGTTCGATCAAAGATCTTACCTTCGAACTCTATCATTGTTGGCTGGTAATCAGCTTGTCGATCCTCCAGTGCTGCATTTATTCTGGGCATGGATTGAGCCACATCTCCTACTGTTGAAGCTTCGTAGATCTGGGACAACTGATCGCTGTCCTTCCGATGAGGGCAATTTCTAACATAATGGGGTCCGCCACAACCCCAACACTGAACAGGTGGCTGAGCTGAGCCTTCCTTGTCCAATCTAACTTGCTATTCACTATATTTGGATTCTGCAGGAGGCTTGAATCTGTTCTGATTTTTAGTTAGATTTTTAGTATTGGCTCCTTTCAAAAATCCTTTTTGAAAACTGTTGCGTGCTCCCTTACTTCCCATAGGCATTTTACTGCCCCGCTTATCTGTCTAACGCTTCCCAGAATTTTCTCCTTTTGATTTGTTCTGTTGATAACACAGTCTTGCCTTCCGAATTGCTTCATCCATGGTCCTCGGATTATCGAACTCTATCCTTTCTCGCATGGTCAGAGGTAGGCTACTAACGAATCTTTGTACCTTAGCCTTCTCTTCACGAATATAGGGCACGTAACGAAGCAGGGATGTGAATTTAGTTACGAACTCATCAATGGTCTACTGTCCAAGCCGCAGATCATGAAATTCTCGCGCTTTTTCATCATAAAAGCATTCTGTCAGATACTTCTCCTTGAAATATCTTTGAAACATTTCCCATGTCACATCTTGTTCACTCACTCCCCGCACCATCTTGACCTCCTCCCACCATAGCGTGGCTTTGGCCTGCAGCTGGAATATAGCCAGCCTTGCCTTAAGATGATGATCATATTCATACACTTGAAAATACTTATTCATATTAATTAGCCATGCCTCTTCAGCTTCTTCTGATTCCCCATCGAAATGAGGTGGTTTAATCTTCCGAAATTCTCCTTGTAGTTCCATCCGGGGTCTTTTTGGAGTTTGATATTCAGAAGCGTTAACAGATTTCTCTCCTCGCGTCTCCCCTCTGTCCTTTGCTTCCTCCTGTTCAGTGTGATAGCTCTGTTCATCTGTTATTTGTGCTTGTTCAGGCCTCGGATGTGACTGTTGTTGATGTTGTTTATCAGATAAGCTTTTCAAAATCCTTTCTTGTTCTATATTTAGTCTTGCATTATCTGCACGCAACCGAGCCATTTCGTCCTTCAGTTCCTGAATTGTTCTCATGAGTGTCGAATCAGCATTGCGGCCTTCTGCTCCCAGTTGCACCCAAATCTCAGGATTTCCTTGAGGTTGCCCCCCGTTATCAGGTTGATTTAAATGTCCATAGGGAGCGCTATTTGCTCTCCTCATTCTGCTGCTACCTGTTTCAGGATAACTCATTAAATAGATAAAATTTATTTTCATCACACTCTCAGCTTCTGTCATGACATTGTAAGTTTATTTTGCTGCATAACTCAAAATCCTCCCAAGGGTCACAATGTTGTAAAACTTGGCTCTGATACCATATTGTCACGCTCTAAGACATAGGTAAATTTTTTTTTTTATATATAAGTAAATCTACATTCACCAGACCATAATATATCAAACGTATAATCCACATGTACCGTGATTCTCCAAGAATTTGACTTATATGTTTATGTAATAATGTTACAGCATGCATCTAAGACCTTTTGGGCTTTGACACATTCATATTTTATTGCATGACACGCACTTTATAATCATCACAGTCAATATTCATTTGATTACAATATTAGTCGTAACATTCGATTCCCTATCTAATTATAAAAAGGGTTTTCTTATATATATATATATGGTTTTATGTTGTGGCGTTCATGGGACTTGCTGCCACGGCAGATCCCGGGTACCATGGGCTGGCACCAACCTTAATTGCGACCTGTATGGCGTTCAACCCGAGATCGGACTAGCTTGCTCTTTGGAGATATGGGTACAGTAATGCACTGTCGTTGCAGTACTGGCTTGTTGTGGTTCATCCATCTGGCCCGATCAACGGCTCACCTTCGTTCTGCCATGTGCGGTGGCGTGATTGAGAGCTACGAGGCTGGCTCCTCGGTCTTACCATTTCGCGCTCAAACCCTTCCGGATCCTTCTCGCTGATCGGACGGTGGTGGCAGACTTCCTCAGATCAAAGGCAGAGGCTGTGCCACGAGGCAGGGTCATGCGTTGAATATTTAAGGTTCATTTTGTATTGGCTTGGTTATTGTTTTCATTCTGGGTCGAGAGTTTGGCTGCCGAAGTCCTCGGCTCGACTGTGTTCGGCCGAAGACCTTATGGTTCTCCACCGCACCAGGGTTCCACGCTCTACCAAGGCACAAAGAAACTCTTCAACTCACTGCTCAGGTTAAGTCGAATTCTTGAAAGATATTTCCGCTATTGTTTACATTTAAATGATTTCGTTCCTCAGTCGTTTCACATGTTACTCAGTCATCTGTCTCCATGGTTTTACAGGGAAGGCTTTCGGCGTCCAGACATCGTTGGGGAGAAGACCCGACTTTCCAGCCCCGACCATCCTGCCACAGGTATGAGGAAATCCTCATTCTTAGATTCTGATTTCAATTTTTCTTTCTCGGAACAGTGGCTAATCCTCTGTTCTGCTGAACAGGGATGCCGAGTTCCTTGCTACCAAACTTTCCTCCTCTATACGACCAGGTTCTACTTGTTACAAACCTATATGGTTCATTTCCCTCGTCTGTTAGATTATTGTATTTAGTCTTTGTTTAAGGGCTCATGTTATGACGGCCTCTGTCTAAGCTTGGTTCACCGAGTAATGTATCTATGCACAGTTTATCATCTATTTAAATGTCCGACTCACGGCATAACTGTTATTCAAATACGGTTCTGACTTTTATCATGCTATCCATTGGGTTATGCTCGTCTCAAGCTCGTCTATATATTACATGTATTAAGTTTTGGCATTACCTGATCTCGGTATAATAGCATTGTTTCCTTTTTTATCAGCGTTAAGCCTGTTTATGAGTTGCATGCCTTAAATATGTTTTTAAGTTCTGCATTAACCTTGTTTTCTTGGTATACAATCCTATACCCAAGTTTATTTATTATTTTTCGACTATGGCGCTCCGGCCGTCCTGAATAAGCTTCAGCCCAGCTCGTTTAACTTATTCTGAGCGAGGGTTTTTACTAGAAAGCTTTGGCTGAGACTGCTTGTAACCACAGTTACCATGCAGTCCTCGGCATACATATTTCTTTTAAATGTTATGAATCTTGAATGCGTAACCCTGTGCTGTTTAATCCGTGCATATGAATATTATTAATGCAGTGTGGTCTGGTTCTTCGACTCTAAGGTACTTGCGGTCCTCCTGGCCGGGGTCAATGTATATATATATACTTTTATTTTGTTTGAATAAGGCAATATCTACTACGGTGTATATATTGGGTTTGCGAGACTTGCCAGTCCCGTCTTATAAAATAATTGTCATATTGTTATGAGCATAATACATTCCTTTGCAAAGAGTGTCTGTACTTTTCGTTTCGATTCTGTCTGTAAATAAAGAATTCTGATTCTTTCCTTCGACATGTAAATATAAGTAGGAGTTTCTACAGTATTACTTCTGTTCATATTTCTTGCTGTCCCTGTAGTAGCAAAGGCTTATTTATTCAACTTTTCTACTGTTATTTCCGAATGAGATATGCAATGGTTTAATATTCGTTTCTTCAGAATGCAAATGTCTCGGTCTCTGTCTAAAATACAGCAACTAGTGTTCTTTTCTTATTTTCGGTTATGAATGACAGTCAAAGGGTTTCCACTGAATCAATCTTCTTAGCGCATAACAGTGTATCTTTTAACACAGAACCATACAAGAGACATCTCATTAAGTAAATATACACATAGTAGGTCGTACCTGTTTCTTTACAAACCTACTTGTAATGCTTGTCAAACCACCCGTCCGTAGGAAGAGTTCTTCTTTGATCTTCCACCCCCAAGCACTTGCAGGTCCTCTCGACTGCAATTACACTGGTCTCGCTAGTAACGCTATCTGATCCTAACCAGACATAGCGTACACAGGAAAATTCCTTTCCTTAATGCCATCTGATCCTAACCAGACATAGCATGAACATTTTCTTTCTTCTCTGCCATCTGATCCTAACCAGACCTGGCATTCCCCCTTTTCCTCTGGGGTCTCAACAACCCCTGAAGTTAGTTAGGGTTCCATTGTAACTGATTCCATAGCTACTAACCATGATTTAATCATAAGCTCAGTTCAAATAGCACTAACACAATTGTTTTTAATTAACATAAAATTAATAATAGAGTTGTATATATTTTTCAAATAAAGTCTTTGTTCATAATTACTTTTATTATTTACTAACATTAACTTTTCACGAGGGATGTTACAACTCCCCCTCCTGAAAGTCTACATCGTCCCGATGTTGCTGTTCATCCAAAAACAGTCTGGGATAAGTATCCCTCATCATTTGTTCATCCTCCCAGGTGGCCTCTTCAGACCCAAAGTGCTGCCACTGCACTTTAACCTGGCAGATGACCTTTTTCCGCAGCTCGACTCTTCTCCGATCTAATATGTTCACTGGTTCGACCAGAAACTCTCCTTCCGGTTCCACCTGAAACACATAACAATCAGATCAGCTACTTACTAGTATTCTATTTCAGTTTACATTATATAACAGTCTTTCCTTACCTGAATGTCCTGCCAACTTATTATATGCCTAGGGTCATACACATATCTCTTTAAAACTGATACATGGAAGACATTGTGAACCCAAATATGGCTAGGTAGGGCGAGCTGATAAGCTACCGGCCCTACTCGTGCCAGAATTTGGAATGGTCCACAAAAACGCGGTGCCAATTTGGCACAAGCATTCCATTGGAGGGTACTTTTCCTAGCTCGAATTCTGATGTACACATGTTCACCCACTTGGTATTCTTTAAATGTTCTCTTCCAATCTGCAAAATTCTTCTGCCTGTCCTGTGCCATCTTTAGATTAGCTTGAACTTTTTTCACCATAACTTCCATTTCTTCCAACATCTCAGGACCCAGCAAGAATTTGTCCTCCGGTCCACCCCAACTGGAGGGTGTGCGGCATTTCCGGCCGTAAAGTACTTCGAATGGGCTCATCTTCAAGGACGAGTGATAACCATTGTTATAGGCGAATTCCACTAGGTGTAAATACTCCTCCCACCGCGTAGGTTGCTGCATCACATAAGACCTCAGCATGTCCTCTACTACTTGATTCACTCGTTCGGTCTGTCCGTTAGTTTGCGGATGATATGCGGTGCTGAAGCTCAATTGAGTTCCTAGACCTTCAAATAAGGTCCTCCAAAAAGCTGAGGTAAACTTAACATCACGATCAGATATTATTACTTTCGGCAGCCCATGAAGTTTAAATATATTTTGCATAAAAATGTTTGCGATTTGAGCTGCACGATAAGTGGATTGAACCGGTATAAAGTGAGCTGACTTGTTGAGTTTATCCACTACCACCATTATAGAATCATTGTTCTTTTTGGATTTCGGCAACCCGGTAATAAAGTCCATGGTTATGGTCTCCCATTTCCATTCTGGTATGGGCAATGGTTGTAGTAATCCTGCAGGGTGCTGATGTTCAGCCTTCACCTGTTGACACTCCAAACAGCGCGCCAGGTATTCTATAACATCCTTCTTCATGCCTGGCCAGTAATACTCCTTCCTTAGCGAGGTGATTAATTTCTGGTAACCCGGATGTCCTGCATAAGGACTTCTATGATTTTCATCCAGAATCTTTTCTTTAATACCACTCTGATTGGGTATATAAATCTTCTTCTGGTAGCACAAAATTCCGGCTGCATTCAAGGTGTAACCTTGTTGTATTGAACGGGTATCTGAATTCTACACCAAATGCTTCTTTTGCAAATAAATCTGATCTTGCGCCGCAGCCTCCTCAATCTCTTTGTCAAGGGTGGACCATCCTTGACTAATACCAATCTCGTAAATGCAATGCACCTTTCGGCTTAGTGCATCAACTACTCTGTTCTCCTTTCCCTTTAAGTGTTTAATTTCGAAATCGAAATTTCCCAAAAAGTCCACCCATCTTGCTTGTCTTGCGTTTAAAGTGGGTTGACTAAAGTAACTAGTCAGGCTGTGGTGATCCATCATTAACAAAAATTTCCTCCCTACTAAATAATGGCGCCACATCTTCAAAGCATGGATCATAGCGGTTAATTCCAGATCATAGGCAAAATATTTCTGCTCATGTTCCTTTAACTTCCTGGATTCATAGGCAATCACTTTACCTTCCTGCATTAGCACTCCACCCACGCCCTCCTTACTGGCATCTGTACAAACTACATACTCCTTTTCGGGATTTGCCACACACAACACAGGTGCTGTGGTAAGTAAATGTTTGAGCTGTTCGAAACTCCGTTGACAGTCTGTTGTTCATTTAAATACTTTTCCCTTATTTTGCAAGGAGGTAATAGGGTAGGCAACTCTAGAAAAACCTTCTACAAACCGCCGGTAATATCCAGCCAACCCTGTGAAGGATCGAATATCTGCTACATCCTTGGGTGTAGGCCATTCCATTATAGTTTTAATCTTTTCGGGGTCTACAGCTATACCTTCCTTCGTAATAATGTGGCCCAAATACTG
Source organism: Pinus taeda (assembly GCA_000404065.3). NCBI lineage: Eukaryota > Viridiplantae > Streptophyta > Pinopsida > Pinales > Pinaceae > Pinus > Pinus taeda. The sequence goes on from APFE031110592.1 coordinate 12,822, forward strand.
GATCTGTTCTTTATAAAAATCACATTTGCTGAATTTTCCATATAACTGATGCTCCCGTAAGGTCTGTAACACTATCCTCAAATGTTCCTCATGCTCCTTGATATTCCGGGAGTATATAAGTATATCATCAATGAAAATCAATACAAATTTGTCTAGGTATTGATGAAATACAGTATTCATCAAACACATGAATGTTGCAGGTGCATTAGTTAATCCAAAAGGCAGTACCACAAACTCGTAATGTCCGTAACGAGTACGAAAAGCTGTCTTGGCTATATCCTCATCTTTGATTCTGATTTGATGGTAACCCGATCTTAAATCAATCTTTGAGAAGATTGTCGCTCCATTTACTTGATCAAATAGCTCGTCAATGCAGGGTAGTGGATATTTGTTTTTCACTGTCAGTTTATTCAGCTGTCTATAGTCTATGCACATTCGCAAAGTCCCATCTTTTTTCCTCACAAATAGCACAGGAGCTCCCCAAGGAGAGACACTGGGGCAGATACACTTCTTTTCTAGCAGCTCTTGCAGCTGTATTTTTAACTTAGTTAATTCCGGCACACTCATCCAATAGGGTTCTCAGGACACTGGGGCTGCTCCGGGTATCAGCTCAATGGTGAAGTCTAAATCCCTTTTTGGTGGTAGCCCTGGAATTTCTTCAGGAAATACATCTGCAAAATCTTGCACTACTAGTATATTTTTAACAATTGCAACCTTATCCACAGAATCTGCGAACCCCACTTGTACTGCATAAATCTGGCACTTCTTCCGGATACACTTAACCAGCTGTGAGGCCGTGATCGGCCGAATCTGCACTGGTTTCTGGATGCCTTGAATCTCTTTTCCCACACCCAGTTCATCTCGGTAAGAGACTATTTTTGTTTTACAATTAATTACAGACCATCGTCGTTCCAACCAGTCCATTCCTATCAGCACATCATAGGAACCAAGAGGGAGTACGTTTAACTCAGTTGTTATTGTTTGGCCAGCTAACCTTAATGGACAGTTGCTGACTTTAGTTAGTACTCGTCTTTTGGCCCCAATGGCTAGCTGTACTAACCAAGGGCTTTTAAATTTAGTGGTTAGCAAGCCACAGCTTTCTACAACTTTGGGACTTACACAGCTTAAAGTAGCTCCTGGGTCTACTAAAATAGAAACAGTTTGATCAAAGATCTTACCTTCGAACTCTATCATTGTTGGCTGGTAATCAGCTTGTCGATCCTCCAGTGCTGCATTTATTCTGGGCATGGATTGAGCCACATCTCCTACTGTTGAAGCTTCGTAGATCTGGGACAACTGATCGTTGTCCTTCTGATGAGGGCAATTTCTAACATAATGGGGTCCGCCACAACCCCAACATTGAACAGGTGGCCGAGCTGAGCCTTCATTGTCCAATCTAACTTGCTGTTCACTATATTTGGATTCTGCAGGAGGCTTGAATCTGTTCTGATTTTTAGTTGGATTTTTAGTATTGGCTCCTTTCGAAAATCCTTTTTGAAAACTGCTGCGTGCTGCCTTACTTCCCATAGGCATTTTACTGCCCCGCTTATCTGTCCAACGCTTCCCAGAATTTTCTCCTTTTGATTTGTTCTGCTGATAACACAGTCTTGCCTTCCGAATTTCTTCATCCATGGTCTTCGGATTATCGAACTCTATCCTTTCTCGCATGGTCAGAGGTAGGCTGCTAACGAATCTTTGTACCTTAGCCTTCTCTTCACGAATATAGGGCACGTAACGAAGCAGGGATGTGAATTTAGTTACGAACTCGTTAATGGTCTGCTATCCAAGCCGCAGATCATGAAATTCTCGCGCTTTTTCATCATAAAAGCGTTCTGTCAGATACTTCTCCTTGAAATATCTTTGAAACATTTCCCATGTCACATCTTGTTCACTCACTCCCCGCACCATCTTGACCTCCTCCCACCATAGCGTGGCTTTTCCCTGCAGCTGGAATATAGCCAGCCTTGCCTTAAGATGATGATCATATTCATACACTTGAAAATACTTATTCATATTAATTAGCCATACCTCTGCAGCTTCTTCTGATTCCCCATCGAAATGAGGTGGTTTAATCTTCCGAAATTCTCCTTGTAGTTCCATCCGGGGTCTTTTTGGAGTTTGATATTCAGAAGCGTTAACAGATTTCTCTCCTCGCGTCTCCCCTCTGTCCTTTGCTTCCTCCTGTTCAGTGTGATAGCTCTGTTCATCTGTTATTTGTGCTTGTTCAGGCCTCGGATGTGACTGTTGTTGATGTTGTTTATCAGATAAGCTTTTCAAAATCCTTTCTTGTTCTATATTTAGTCTTGCATTATCTGCACGCAACCGAGCCATTTCGTCCTTCAGTTCCTGAATTGTTCTCATGAGTGTCGAATCAGCATTGCGGCCTTCTGCTCCCAGTTGCACCCAAATCTCAGGATTTCCTTGAGGTTGCCCCCCGTTATCAGGTTGATTTAAATGTCCATAGGGAGCGCTATTTGCTCTCCTCATTCTGCTGCTACCTGTTTCAGGATAACTCATTAAATAGATAAAATTTATTTTCATCACACTCTCAGCTTCTGTCATGACATTGTAAGTTTATTTTGCTGCATAACTCAAAATCCTCCCAAGGGTCACAGTGTTGTAAACCTGGGCTCTGATACCATATTTTCACGCTCTAAAACATAGGTAAAAAAAAAAAAAAATTATATATAAGTAAATCTACATTCACCAGACCATAATATATCAAACGTATAATCCACATGTACCGTGATTCTCCAAGAATTTGACTTATATGTTTATGTAATAATGTTACAGCATGCATCTAAGACCTTTTGGGCTTTGACACATTCATATTTTATTGCATGACACGCACTTTATAATCATCACAGTCAATATTCATTTGATTACAATATTAGTCGTAACATTCGATTCCCTATCTAATTATAAAAAGGGTTTTCTTATATATATATATATGGTTTTATGTTGTGGCGTTCATGGGACTTGCTGCCACGGCAGATCCCGGGTACCATGGGCTGGCACCAACCTTAATTGCGACCTGTATGGCGTTCAACCCGAGATCGGACTAGCTTGCTCTTTGGAGATATGGGTACAGTAATGCACTGTCGTTGCAGTACTGGCTTGTTGTGGTTCATCCATCTGGCCCGATCAACGGCTCACCTTCGTTCTGCCATGTGCGGTGGCGTGATTGAGAGCTACGAGGCTGGCTCCTCGGTCTTACCATTTCGCGCTCAAACCCTTCCGGATCCTTCTCGCTGATCGGACGGTGGTGGCAGACTTCCTCAGATCAAAGGCAGAGGCTGTGCCACGAGGCAGGGTCATGCGTTGAATATTTAAGGTTCATTTTGTATTGGCTTGGTTATTGTTTTCATTCTGGGTCGAGAGTTTGGCTGCCGAAGTCCTCGGCTCGACTGTGTTCGGCCGAAGACCTTATGGTTCTCCACCGCACCAGGGTTCCACGCTCTACCAAGGCACAAAGAAACTCTTCAACTCACTGCTCAGGTTAAGTCGAATTCTTGAAAGATATTTCCGCTATTGTTTACATTTAAATGATTTCGTTCCTCAGTCGTTTCACATGTTACTCAGTCATCTGTCTCCATGGTTTTACAGGGAAGGCTTTCGGCGTCCAGACATCGTTGGGGAGAAGACCCGACTTTCCAGCCCCGACCATCCTGCCACAGGTATGAGGAAATCCTCATTCTTAGATTCTAATTTCGATTTTTCTTTCTCGGAACAGTGGCTAATCCTTTGTTCTGCTGAACAGGGGTGCCGAGTTCCTTGCTACCAAACTTTCCTCCGCTATACGACCAGGTTCTACTTGTTACAAACCTATATGGTTCATTTCCCTCATCTGTTAGATTATTGTATTTAGTCTTTGTTTAAGGGCTCATGTTATGACGAGCTCTGTCTAAGCTTGGTTCACCGAGTAATGTATCTATGCACAGTTTATCATCTATTTAAATGTCCGACTCACGGCATAACTGTTATTCAAATACGGTTCTGACTTTTATCATGCTATCCATTGGTTATGCTCGTCTCAAGCTCGTCTATATATTACAAGTATTAAGTTTTGGCATTACCTGTTCTCGGTATAATAGCATTGTTTCCTTTTTTATCAGCGTTAAGCCTGTTTATGAGTTGCATGCCTTAAATATGTTTTTAAGTTCTGCATTAACCTTGTTTTTCTTGGCATACAATCCTATACCCAAGTTTATTTATTATTTTTCGACTATGGCACTCTGGCCATCCTGAATAAGCTTCAGCCCAGCTCGTTTAACTTATTCTGAGCGAGGGTTTTTACTAGAAAGCTTTGGCTGAGACTGCTTGTAACCACAGTTACCATGCAGTCCTCGGCATACATATTTCTTTTAAATGTTATGAATCTTGAATGCGTAACCCTGTGCTGTTTAATCCGTGCATATGAATATTATTAATGCAGTGTGGTCTGGTTCTTCGACTCTAAGGTACTTGCGGTCCTCCTGGCCGGTGTCAATGTATATATATATACTTTTATTTTGTTTGAATAAGGCAATATCTACTACGGTGTATATATTGGGTTTGCGAGACTTGCCAGTCCCGTCTTATAAAATAATTGTCATAGCATAATACATTCCTTTGCAAAGAGTGTCTGTACTTTTCTTTTCGATTCTGGCTGTAAATAAAGAATTCTGATTCTTTCCTTCGACATGTAAATATAAGTAGGAGTTTTTACTGTATTACTTCTGTTCATATTTCTTGCTGTCCCTGTAGTAGCAAAGACTTATTGATTCAACGTTTCTACTGTTATTTCCGAATGAGATGTGCAAGGGTTTAATATTCGTTTCTTCAGAATGCAAATGTGTCGGTCTCTGTCTAAAATACAACAACTAGTGTTCTTTTCTTATTTTCGATTATGAATGACAGTCAAAGGGTTTCCACTGAATCAATCTTCTTAGCGTAGAACAGTGTATATTTTAACACAGAACCATACAAGAGACATCTCATTAAGTAAATATACACATAGTAGGCTGTACCTGTTTCTTTACAAACCTACTTGTAATGCTTTTCAAACCACCCGTCCGTAGGAAGAGTTCTTCTTTGATCTTCCACGCCCAAGCACTTGCAGGTCCTCTCGACTGCAATTACACTGGTCTCGCCAGTAACGCTATCTGATCCTAACCATACATAGCATACACAGGAAAATTCCTTTCCTTAATGCCATCTGATCCTAACCAGACATAGCATGAACATTTTCTTTCTTCTCTGCCATCTGATCCTAACCAGACCTGGCATTCCCCCTTTTCCTTTGGGGTCTCAACTACCCCTCAAGGTAGTTAGGGTTCCATTGTAACTGATTCCACAGCTACTAACCATGATTTAATCATAAGCTCAGTTCAAATAGCACTAACACAATTGTTTTTAATTAACATAAAATTAATAACAGAGTTATATATATTTTTCAAATAAAGTCTTTGTTCATAATTACTTTTATTATTTACTAACATTAACTTTTCACGAGGGA